>CAJNJA010012850.1:0-12919 GCA_905231915.1 Symbiodinium necroappetens | reverse complement strand
CCCTCCTACCTACCCTCCTACCTACCTACCTACCTACCTACCTACCTACCTACCTACCTACCTACCTACCTACCTACCTACCTACCTACCTACCTACCTACGGTCTACCTCCATGCAGGCATGCATACATACATACATACATACATACATACAGACTCATACATACGTATGTATATATATATATGCATGTATGTATGTATGTATGTATGTATGTATGTATGTATGTATATATATATATGTCAAGAGCGAGGGAGAGGAGGAAGGGAGGGAGGGTTCAGAATGTCGAACCCCACGCCCCGAGCCCTAAACTAAATTCTCTACGCCCTAAACCAAGCCTGCAACAACCTGCAAAATACCCATCCGAACCCAAACCCTACACCCCTCGCCCTAAGATCAATGCCTCAGACACCAAGCCCGACACCCTAAACCCACCCAAAACTTCTACAGGCCTCATCGCCACCGATTTGGGGGCCAAACCACCAGCCGCTGAAGTCGGGGCTCTCCTGGTCTTCCCAGAAATACCTCGAGCTCTTAAAGCTTTAGGGCTTCAAGGGTTTAAGGTTCAGGGTTTAGGGCTTAGGACTTCTAGGGTTTAGGGTTCAGGGTTTAGGGTTTACGGGTTTTGGGGCTTCTAGAGTTTAGGGTTCAGGGCTTAAGGCTTCTATGGCCTTCCCCCTGAATACCTCGAGCTCTGCGCCTCAGGGTTTAGCGTCCTATCGGGGTTGAGGACCTAGGAATTCAATACCCCGAGCTCTCGGAGTTCCGCTGAGTGAAGGCTTCAAAAAATGGATCATCAAGGGATTTCTAAAGAGGTTTCTGCAATCAGGTGTTCCTTCAAGGCTTCACAAGAGTCCCTAAACGGGTGTGTTAAAAGGAACTCAGGGTTCCTTTAACACTTCAGAAACTCCAGAAACCCTAAACTTCCAGGGATCTATAGCGGTTCAGGGCTCCTGGTCTGCCTCGAAAGGCCTTACGGTTTCGGGTTTAGGATCCTAGGTTTAGGGCTTAGGGTGGCTTCGGGATGTTGAGCCTGTCCTAAGGGTCATGCGTACCAACATGGTACACAGTAGGCTTTCTATGTGAGGAATTTGCAAAAACAGTGTCTGTGTAAATAGCATCCCATATACATACTGAGGATGCTTTGGTTTAAGCTTTAGCGCCCTAAATCCAGAACCCTAAACTCAAAGCCCTAAACCCTGAAGTCTATAAGGCCTTAAACCTAAACCTTAACGTCGAAGCCCTAAAGCCTGCTTGGGGTTCCGGATTTCAGAGCTTGCTGTTTGAGGGTCGGGTGTTGCCCAAGCTGTGGGCGCTCTTCGTTAGGGTTTATAGGGGTTTTAAGGTTTAAGGCTTGAAGGGCAGGGTGTTGGGCCTAGGGTTGAGGGTTTCGGTTTCGGGGCGTAATGCTTCAGGCCTTCAGCTTGTGGATGTCTTCTTGAATCCTTCAGGAGCAGGGGATTGGGGCACAATCTGCCACTTCTCCACCACCCCCTTTCTTCCGCCTCCTCCTGGCCGCCGCCTTCTTTTCTTGCGCCGCCGCCTTCTCCTCGGAGCTCATGGCCGCCCACCGCTCCGCCACCCTAGCGTCTTTGCGCTTCTTGGCCTGGTCCGCCTTCTTGGCTGCCACCACCGCAGGCCACTTCTCTGCCCGCTTGGCCCGCTGGCGCTTTTTCTTCTCCGCTTCCTCCTCCAAAGTCCTCTTGAGCCAGACTTTGGCCAAGGCCAAGGGCTCCACCTTTGCCTCCTCCTCCTGGAAGTGGACTTCGAACTGAGGCCAGCTGGCCAGTTCCCGAGGCCTGACATGGTTGCTAGCGGGCGGCTAGTTTTAAAGCTTGAAAGGAATGATGGCTGCACAGTAGCGGATGCTCACAAGCCAGAACAAGGCAGACTTTCATGACACCGGCGGGGTTCGAGCCAGGGACCTTAGGGCTGCGAGGCAGAAGGCCTGATTAGGTGCCAGACTGTCTTGCACAAGAGAAGATGCTGGAAGCAAGCCTGCGGCGCGGATGAGGTGAGCATCGCGGAGGTTGCAAGCGTCCTTCTTCTTGGTGCACTTCTTCAAGCTGCAAACCTACAAACCAAGTTGACGAAAAAGGTGTCGGAAAGAGCCTCAGGCGTCAGCCTTGAACAGCGGACCTGACGCAAGAGTCATGGCAAGAAGCAAGGGTCCAGCAACGCAGTCGAAGCACGGAGGAGTTTCTGCAACTCCAGACGGTTCGCCAGCGTCATCGCCTGCACAAGACGAAAAGACAACTAGTAACCGCTGGCGCCGTCCTAGGCCTGAACGCCAACGTGAACATCCGCAGGTGTACGGGCGCTTGCCCACGACTTTCAAACATGAGTAAATAAAAGGATTAATAGCTAAAACAAATTATTAATATTAATACTATGATTACTTTCAATACTATTGTTATTAGTAGCAACCATATTCATAATATTTTAACACTAATTATTGAGGTTTATACAGATATTAAGAATAATATCACTATTATATTAATAATCGTGTCAGTAATATATTTAAAAATACGTTAAATACTGACTAGTGTTAGCAACTCACAGTACTACTAGTATTAGTATTAGTATTAGTATTGTGTTTAATATTCGTATGAATATTCGTATTAAGAATGAATGCTGGTTTGCAATTTAGTACAAGTCTCAGTATTACCATTAATATTGTTTTTACTTCTTATTATTGTTCGTATTGTCATTCCTATTAGTATTGCATTCATGCTCATATTAGAATGAATATTTGAATGCAAGCCATTGACATTCGTCTAGCACTAGTATCACTAAAAATATCATTGTCAATATTGATATCAACAATACTAATACTAGTACTAATATTGCTAATAGTGCTCATCTCATTATCGTTGGTATAATACTAATAACAATAGTGATACTAATACTAGTAATAAGCGAATGTAATAGACATGCTTTGGCATGGAAATTGGTTTGGCATTAAGAAGCGGCTTCTCTCTCTTTCCCCAGTACACAAAAGCAAGGAAAAAAAGAGGGCTTCGCCTGGCCCAGGGTTTACCCATTCATGTGGCATCTGTGCTCCCTTCCTTTGCCCCCATAAACCACTCCTGTGGCACTCAGGGTTCATACGGGCCACCTCCTCACCGGGGAGGTTCAAAGGGGCCCATCAGGCGTCCCCCTCCTTCAACCCTAACATCTTGTCCATCCAATCGGGGTCGCCGGCTTCTCCACCAGCTCCTCGTAAACTTCGATGCTGACCCTCTGCTGCCTCTCTTTCGCTTTCTTGGCCTTCCAATCCTTCCACCACTGGCTTTGGATATGCCTGGTCTTTTTCCTCCACGCCTCGTATGCCTCGTCCGTCTCCTCTCTCTTCCTCTTTGCCGCCTCCTTGTTCTTGTCCTCCTCCATTACCTCCACAAGGCTGAGGCCCAGGTCCACCGCCTCCAACACCAGACCAGGCGAAGCTGCCGCTGTCCTCCACACGCTCATTCTGGCAGGCTTCTAGAGAGCAGCTGTATTTTCGGGCCAGTCACACAGACAGTTAGCTACACGGGGACGGTAGGGCCAAACAGCCAAACGCCTGTAGCCCAAAACAGCGCTAAGCTTAAGTCATGGACTTTTGGTTTCGGGGGCTAAGGTCCCCATCAGGATTCCTACAATGGAAGGCCTCTTGCAAAGATTCTCTCAGAAAGGCTCCCAGACCGGGATCCATTCATGCAGGGTTACTAGTTTTTTGTTGCTTTTCGTTGGTAGCGGCTTGTGATTCAACGTTTGAGCCATCCGGAAGCTCATAGGATTGGAAGTCCTGGTAGACCACCCAGTTAGGGTGTATGGGTTAAGGGCTCCATGTACCATCATGTACCGATATATTGGTATATGCTTGTTGCCTTAGGCTACCTGATAGGATCCCGTTGTTTTTCGGGCCACAGTATATGCGTGGACCCGAGAAGACCTTGTACCAAAAATGTATGGAGGCCCATACAGCCTTTTCACGGATCTTGAACGAACTTTTCAATTGGCCATATAGGAAACTCTAGAATCCTTTAGCAACCCTTTGCAGGAACTCGTGAGAGGGTACATGGACCCGAGTGTGGTGCCAAAACGTAGGAGGCAAGAGAAGCGTTCGGAAAATTGCATTTTACCCGAAACCCTATAAACCCTAAACCTCTAAACACTTAAACACTTAAACTCAAAACCCTAAAACATTCCAAAACCGAAACGCAGGGTTATTGGATGGTTTAGGGTCCCTAAACACTTAAACCCAAAAGTCTAAAACATTCCAAAACCGAAACGTAGGGTTATTGGATGGTTTAGGCCTAAAACATTCCAAAACCGTAACGTAGGGTTGTTGGATGGTTTAGGGTCTAGAGCAAGGGTCCGCCAACTGGGATAGTTAGGGGCTCCAACACAGCAAAAGGAACTGTGCCATCCTTTGTTTAGGGTTTAGGGTTGAGGGTTTAGGGTTTGGGGTTTAGGGAAGCCCAGTTTAGCATAGCAATGCCTAAATACGGTCAGCATTGATGCATGTAGGATTTGGATGTTTGAGCTTGGGACTCCGAAATCCGAAAGAGCATGTTCAATCGACAGGGTTGAAGCTGCTAAGCCCTAAGCCGAGAGGCAGCATAACTTCTGTCTGTGCTTTGGGACCGACCTTCTCATCTTTCTTGAAGACCGGCCTGTCTCAGTGCGGTTTAGAATTCAGGGTTTAGGGTGCAGGGTTTAAACCATAAACCGTGGTATTTAACCCTAGAAACCCTGAAGTTTAGTGCCAGCCCTTATAATTTCATTAATGCTAGTCAGGTGTGAGCAGCACCACGCGAAAACGTGGGGACGAGGCTGCTGTCCCCAGCCTGCTTCAAGGAACTCAAGTCCTTCTCGTTAAAACGGCTTGGCGGGCTCCTCCGGCATGTGACTTACCTTTGGTTAGTAGGGAATGGAGGAATGGGAACTAGTATAAGTACCATTACTACCATTCTTCCATTCCCTACTAACCAAAGGCAGGGTGATGCATGATGCAGCAATAGTCCACGGCTTTCTCAAAGTCGTCGGGGTGAGGCCGGCATTTGCGCTTCCCTGCCCTCAAGAAAGCGAGAATTTTGGTTGTGCACAAAGAAAGCCTGATCGCAAGTCTCTCCCCATCTGAACACAAATCAGACGCCAGTCTGCTCAAGTCTAAAACACTGCCTGGATCTCGGCTGTCACCACAAGCAGGCTGCGCATGTAGTTGTGATCAACTCGCCGGGAGGCGCCAATCAACCATCGGTTCGACTTGAGCTTAAGCTAAAGTTAAAGTAGCAATGCAAAGGCTGTTCGAGAGGTAAGTCATGAACTGTTGGCCATGTGTCTTGCCAAGGGCTCGATCTAACATCGAGTTGCCATTTAACGAGTCGGATCGGCAGGCTCAGGGTTCAGGGTTTAGGGTTTAGGGAGGGGTCCTGAGTATTGAGTGTGGCTATGGCTATACTTGGCTATATCTGATTACAGCAAAGTACCTGACATGCCAACACTATCAGGACAACTACACCCTAAACCCTAAACCCTAACATTCTAAACAGAAGGCTCCGAAGCCTTAAATCCCCAAAGCCCACACCTGGAACCCCAACCCCAAAGCCTAAGCACCTAAGCCATGTTTCGCAAACCCGCTCTACTTAGTAAGGCGCCGATCAAACCCCCGGAACCCTTACATCCCGAAAACCCGAACACCCCAAGCCTGAAGCCCGAGAACCCTGAAGTCCTACACCCTAAAACCCCAAACCCCTCAAGCCCTACACCCCCAAAACCTCAACCCCTAAAAAAGAAAACTAAAAACCACCCTAAACCCTAAGCCCTATACACCCCCAAAACGTCAACCCTCAACCAAAAACCCGAAAACCACCCTAATCCCTAAACCCGAAGCCCTGCACCCCCAAAACCCTCAACCCCCTAAAACCCTGAAGCCCCAGAGCTCCTCTCGTGATTCTTCTCTTGCAGAGTGTAGCTTCCCCGGATGATGGGCCCGACTACCTCATCTTTGCATCCGCTGACCTGGCATTTCGGGTTTAAGTGGTTGTTCAGGGTTTGGGCTTTTCGGGGTTTCGAGTTTCGGCTTTGGTGTGTGTTTTTAATCTGCGGGAGGTGGGGGGTGAAAGGCCCTAACCCGCCAGGTACCTACTAAACAGGGCCCTAGGAGCTCTAGTAATTACCTTCTATAGTAGGTACCTGGAGGGTTAGGGAAGGTCTTGTGGTTTTGCACCATCGCGACGGATTGGCCTTCACGATCTCGGCGTCTGTCGCCACGCCGATCTCGGCCTTCCGTCAGCCTCAATTCCTCGGCATTCTTTCGGTGAGCGGTACTCACTCACCACCCAGGCTGAAATCGTCCACCATGGTATCAGAGACATCGTCCAAACAACATGTCGACGCTCCTGGAGGAATGACAGTTCCATTCCGTACGTCGGTGTCGACTGTTGGATGGCGATCCGCGCCTTGCGCAGTTGCTGGGTTCTTGTTAGAGTCCTTTTTTTATCTAAGTTACCATAATGGGGATCAATAATAACTAATATGGTTTCTTTATTATGGCAACTTATAAACCTCCTAACAAGAACCCAGGTTGTGCTGTGTCCTATTCGGAGGATATTGGTTCAGGGTTCGGTCACTGGCCTTGTGATCGAGTGTAGCTTGCAAACCGCTGTGCAAAGGGCCGTGAGCCATGAAGTCTGGGGGAGGTAACTTCGAGCCCAACATGCAGAGGCAGGCTTAAAGGTTTAGGGTTTAAAGCAAAGGAACCTTATTTGCTAAGTCCTCTGATCCCTCAAGTACAGCAACACAACCACCTACTGAAACTAGAAAGCTATTCAAACCCACAAGCCCCGCACCCTAAGCCCTAAACCCACTCACCCGGCTTCCTGGGGAAAGGGCTAATTGCTCCCATAAACTCGGAGCCCGAAAACCTACATCCTAAACCCTAAAGCCTAAACCTATTTCCGGAACCCTACGGCATACAACCTGAATCCTAAACCACAAAGCCTAAAACCTAAACCCTCAATGCTAATTCTAAACCCTCAATCCCTAAACCCTACATCCGCAGATCCCAAAATCTATCCTCGAATCAGGATTTTCTGAATTCTGAAACCTTCAACCCCCGCACCTCCCTTGACCCCTAATTTCGGGTTTAGGGGTTTAGGGTTTAGGGTGTACTTTGAACTTTGAGGGCCTGAATTCAGTTTTGTGATCTTATATATATATATATCTATATGTATGTATGTGTTCATATTGAATCAGGTTACGCCCTTCGGCTCATGGGCCCTCAAACCCAAAGGCAACTGAGAACCCATAGTCCGGACTACTGTTGATGATATAAATCCTTAAGGACCCTAAACTATGGGAATTATGGTGAATTCCATATTATGGGACTCTAAATTATGAAAATTATGGTCTATTCCTTATTATGGGTAGTGCAGGATTTATATCATCAGCCGTAATGCCAGACCCAGACCCTGAACCAAACCCTAAACCCTAAACCCTAAAACCCCTAAACCCTGAACCCCTAAACCCCTAAACCGCAAACCCCTAAACCCTTATATCATCCACCGTAGTAGCTACATGTACCGGGCGCTGGTCTCGAAGATTCCTTCGAGCCTTGGCCAGATCGACCAAGATCCCCTTAAGGTAGGGATGCACGATTGAGGGCTTAGGGGTTTAGGGGTTTAGGGCTTAGAGTTTAGGGCTTTAGAGGTTTAGGGTCTAGGGTCTAGGGGTTTAGGGCGTAGGGATACACCTTATAAAACTATTGTAGGATCCCTCAGAAATAACTTACGGCGCATTCCTGAATTAGGGGGTTTTGGGAAGATCTGGGTAAGGCGGCTTAAATACAAGATAAACCTACCCCACGCCTGAAGCGTGAAACCACAGCCCGAAGAACGACTTGACTCTCCGGGGCTTTGTCAGATGGTTACATGCAGCATCATGATCAGAATAATTACACCCATGTTACAGGGTGCTGATACACGCAAGTATATATTTCCTTATAAACCCTAAACCCTAAACCCCTAAACCCTAAACCGTTTGCCTAAACCCTACCGAGCCCCCTGATCCCGCAAGTAAGCCCAGTGGCGGAAAGCGCATCAAAGGAAGAGTCTGCACGAGTCGTCTTGACCTCCGAACCCCAAACCAGGATTTAGGGTTTAGGGTTTAGGGTTTGAGAATTCGGGTTTAGGGGTTTAGGAATTCGGGTAAAGTAAGCTTAAGTGTTCAAAACTAGCATTCTGGAATTAGGGCCCAACAGACCATCCTTGGTATGCTTCTAAGGACCTAATTCCAGAAGGGTAGCACATATATGGAGCCTCCGGGTAAAACTTCCCCAGTTAGCCACGGAAACAAAAGGGTAAACTCTCAGATTACTAGTAACCAAAACAACGAAAAAAACAACAAAAAATCAAGGATCGCTATTGGAAAACTACGTGTTTTCTAGAGGTTACAAGTTCTGAACGAAACCGGAAATGCTTTCCATGCCAAACCTGATCTAGACTGACAAGAACCCGGAATCCCTTTAGGGATCGCTTTAAAGAACCCTAAACCCTATACCCTGAACCCTAAACCCCTAAACCATAAAATCTATACCCTGGACCCTAAACCCCTAAACCCTAAACCGTCATTATACTACAAGGGATCCTAACTTACAGGTATTCGGTATCTCTTTCAAGGGATGACCAACATCAGACCCACACCCAACAAAAATACATGCCAAACCCCAGACCCTAAACCCTAAACCTAAACCGCCTGCAGACATTGCCCGAGTACGGGGCCGCAGTTTTTTTGAGCAGGGTTTTCCAGTACATTAGAGGTTTGGAGAACATGATACACTATGGTGCAGTTGCATCGAAAGGAGCCTGAAGGAATCATATTGGCAGCTAGATTAGGGTTTAGGGTTTAGGGCCTAGTTTAGGGTTTAGGGGATTAATCCTTTAAATCCAAGGAGCATTCCCACGCCCTCGCGCAGGGACATTGCGCCCTCTGCCCATGGCTGCAAGACTCTTCTGCTGTAAAGCTCCGGCGCTAGTCGTCTAGGACGCTTAGTCGTCTTTAATGGGGTCTAGGGGGGGTATCTCTCATACCATGACGCTCACTACAAAAGCGCCTGAAATATGATTCCTGCTATTGGCTTACCTCTGCTTGTTGTGAAAGCGGGCGCCATTATCGTCGTCATACTCATAGTGGTCACGCCGACGCAGGGTGCAGTCAGGAAAACTGCACAGACCAGGGACCTTCCGATCCAATTAAGGGCTTCACTCGGGTTAAGAACCCCAAGCAGAAAACATCCTGTCAAAATGAATATGACAAGAATGACCATCATGGGCCATCACAGTTCCTTTACCCCAAGCCTGAAATGCTAGTAGCTCCGTCACTATGATCTGGGATCACTTGAGGTTGCGTACCTGGTACCACATGTGCCACCAACCCCACCATACTTGAGCCGATGGTGCCCGGAATGGGAGAGCAAATCCAGACCTTCCAACATTCCTCGATTTAAGGAACATACCATAAACTATAGTAGAATCTCGAATTATATGACTTAAGGTGTAGTCCTTAATTGAAGGATTTTGGAAGGTCTGGGAAGTCGAGGTCAAAGGTTAGGCCGCCGACCTTCGGGAGTACGTAGGGTCTAATCCCTTGGCATACATAGCCCTAACCCTCCAGGTGCCTACTCAAAAGGGCCCGAGGGGCTCTAGTACCGTCTATAGTAGGTACCTGGAGGGTTAGGGTAAGTTGTGATGCCGACACGGCAAAGCACATAGTCTTCATTCGCCTTTCGGGACCAAGACATGCAAGACCGGTTCCGATGGGGTTTAAGGGCCCATGGGGCGTAAAAGAATCCCCAAACCCTACAAAATAGTAGGCTATAGCCCCTTAATTTTAAGGTCTAACCCCCTAAAACAGTAGGTTTTTGGATCCCCAGGTAGGGACTATCGGGTTCAGGGTTTGCGAATCAACAAAGCAGTCGCCAGGCTTCCGTTTTGCTCCTGGCAATGCATAACGACATTCCATCCGCTTCGTGCGCCCGAAGCATCCAATTTCTGTTGGGCAATCAGAAGAGCATACCGAAAAAGAGGACGCTTCCACCATAACGCCTTTTAAAGCCCTGCACCCTCAACCCCAAATCCTATCCCCCTAAAGCCTAAACCTTAAACCCTAAAGCCCCCAAGAGCCCAACCCTGATAGTCCCATCCCCCTAAACCCTAAACCGTTAAAACCCTCGACCGGAAGCCTTTCATTTGCCAAGGCAATCGCGTCCGCAGTTGGAACCCTTCAGACGAAGCCAGCGTCACATCCACCGGAAGTAACTGGCAAGCGGAGTCTACACCGCTGAAAAACACAAACACACACACACAGAGAGAGACACACACACACACATGGATAGACAGATAGATAGATAGATAGATAGATAGATAGATAGACAGATCGATAGACAGATGGATGGATGGATGGATGGATGGATGGATGGATACATAGATCGATAGAAAGAAAGATGGATGGATAAATAATAGGTAGATGGATAAGTGGACAGATAGACAGATAGATAGACAGAGAGAAAGAAAATCATAGATATAGATAGATAGGTAGATAGATAGATCGATAGATAGATGGGTAGGCAGGCAGGTAGGCAGGTACCCCGGCAGGCCGGCAAGCAGGTAGGCAGCAGCGCAACAGCTATCTATCTGTCTGTCTATCTGTCTGTCTATCTGACTAACCCTAAGCCCTAAACCCCAAACCCTAAACCCTAAATCTTCTATCAACTTAGGCGAACCTGGTCAACACAGGCCTCGGGCTCAAGGTCTCAAGTTACATTGTAACATTGCAGAAACCCCAAACCTCGAATAGTCAACTCCGAATCTCGAAACCTAATCCTAACCCTCCAGGTACCTAATATATAGGGCCCTAGGGACTCTAGTACCCTCTATAGTAGGTACCTGGAGGTTTAGGGTAATCCAGCATGACCCTGACCGTCTGCACTTTGACTTGGATACATGAGGAGAGTGACGGGGCATTGGGATAGCTTGCACCCTGAGGATATGGGGTTTAGGGTTTCCGGGGGTCTTGAGTCTTAACCCAGCAAGCGATCTGAAAAAAAAGCTGCAAGCTAAAATCCTAAACCCTAAGCGCAAAACCCAGAACCTATCATTATGGGTCACTGGGCTCCTGATTATTTCGGGCTGCCTAAGGACGGATCACTTTCAGAACGTGTAGCTAGTTTAGGGTTCGCCTGACGTAATGGATATGGGTACGGTAATAGTTCTCTAAATCAGGGTCCCTTTGAAGGTCCCCAATGTAATACGGCACCCTTATAAAAAATGATCCTAAATGTGACACTAGTTTAGAGAACTACCCATATACTCATACTTCGAAGACAAGACAATGCCCAAGACTGCTACACGCACACTACAACTACTCGGCAAGGCAGCTTAAGGTCAGCCCCAGCCCCTGTTAATCTCATGACCTACCGGTCTGGATAATTAGTGGCTGGACTAGCGCCACGACTAGGATTTAGTGTTGCGAGTTTTGGGTTGGGGGTACTAAACTCTAGGCGCTAAGCCCAAGCCTGTCATCCAAACCTTACAACTTGGGGCTTGCATGGCCTAAGCCCTAAGCAATCGAAAACGAAACAGGCCAGCCATGCTGGCTGTGCTGGGAGCCCCCATTGATCTTGTAGGCAATCTTCACATCCAAATGACGACGGCCCTGACAAAGGGGTCCTTAAAAGATTGACTAAGGCTTGCCCATTGAAGAACGGCCGGGTATACCCAAATGATATACATATACAAACACATCAATATCACCGGACATACTATTACACACTAAATCATTCAGGGCCATACATTAGGCTGGTTTAGGGTTTTGGCTTCGATGGCAGAGTAAACTACAACGCTAGAAATGAAGCAAGCATCTGTTAGGATCTCCAGCAGTCGGAATACCCTTCTCTCCGTTGCTCAGCTTGATATCGCAAGCGGGTTCAGGGAAGCCGATACCTCATAAAGCCCTGATAAACCCAGACAGTCCCTGGGTAAGGCCAGTGCCAAAAGCAAAAACATGGCCTCCCCCACCACCCCCCCCGCCGCCTCGACAAGCCTTCTCAAAGCCAGCATCAGGTGCCTTACGAATGTGAACCGGCGGGATCTGAGGTCCGGCTCCCTTAAGGCTGCCTTGTGGTTCTTTCATGTTCTTTCCATTATTGGAAAGAGGATCTAAAGGAGGTTGAGATTCGGTTCTATAGGACTTTATCGGGTTGCATAATGAAGCTTTGTTTTCATGGGTTGTCACCCTGGGGGTTGTAGGGTTCATGAGTTTTGGGCTCCTTCAAGGGTTCCTTTAAATGAGGCATCTCTACCCTAAGGGTGCAAAGCATCCGATAAATAACGTACTCTGGTTACGGATACTAGCTCTCTGCGTGAGTGCTTGGGAGAGTATATGATTATTATACCCTATAAACCCTAACCCCCTAAACCCTAAACCCTAACCCCGTAAACCCTAAATACAGGTCCCGGAGCCCTTAAGTATAGGTTCTGGTTTTAAAGCCCGAAGGGTCCAAGGTACCGATATAGTAGAATGTAGGGCTTCTATATTAGGAGTTACCCTAGTAAGGTACCCTAATCTTCGGAAAGTCCCATTTGAGCTGAGGGGCTTCAGACCGTTTAGGATTTCGGATGTGGGACCTCGGGTTGAGGGCTTACCTGTGGCCGAAGACCTATCTTTTTAGGGAATTTTATATACCTTAACCTACCGAAACCTACTTTTTTGTAGGTTCTTATTATAAACCCTCATATAGAATTTATAGGCAAGTAGATTTTGGTAGCCTAAGGTAGAATCCACCATGAGGAGCCCTGAAAAGGTAGGTCTTTTGGCTTCTGGTAGGGTTTAGGACTCATAGGGTGTAGGGTTTAGGGTTTAGGGCTCATAGGGTTTAGAG
>CAJNJA010012849.1:0-12919 GCA_905231915.1 Symbiodinium necroappetens | reverse complement strand
CCTTAGGCCCGGTGCCCTGAGTACGAGGGCCTGCCCCCCCAAAATTCGACGGTTTCTCGCCACCTCAAACGACAGGCTGTTTAGGGGTTAGGGGTTAGGGTTTAGGGGTTAGGGTTTAGGGTTTAGGGCTTTTTCCCGAAGGCTGGTTTTGGCCTTACAGACGTTTTTGTCATGCAAACGCTCTCTATGTCACATTCGCAGCAGGATTACGCAGACCGATTATGTCATGCTGTTCCGACCTATTCAGTAGCACTTTCCCAAGATTGCAGAAGTTGTTCCGGGCCCTTTTCAGGGCACTTTCCCAAGATTGCATAAGTAGGCTGGCATTATTACAGCCAGTTTGGCGAAGGCTTGTTCCGGGCCATGACGTACCTATAGTCTCCATTGTAGTTCTTTGTTGTAAATAGAAACTGGTCAAGCCAAAAAGCGAAACTACAATGGATACTGTAATGTACGTATGCCAGCCGCCAAGGACCTTGCACGCAACAGCTTGGAGCAGCTCCATGCACCTTGATCGGCTTCGGAAGGGCACTTGCGGGCTCTGACCTTTGCTTAGGCTCCTAGGCAGGACATTGGGGCTCGTAGCGAAGAGTGCGCCAGGGTCGCATTCGTCATTGCATGGTAGCAACGAGAAGTGAGCCCTAAGCACTAATCCCTAAACCCCTAATCCCTAGACCCTAAACCTTGAGGAACACAGCTTCGACCCTTTGGTTCCACCATGGCCTCCTTTCGGTAAGCCCCAAGCCCGAAGTCCGACGTTAGCATTGCCGGGTTCGGGAGAAACGCGGGCAGTGTTGTGATCATGACTTCTGGGATTCGGGTTTCAGGTTTTGGGTTTTGGGGTTTAGGGCTTAGGGTTTTGGATATGAAGTCATACTACGGCTCTTGTTGCCACTCGACAGTGGTATTGGCAAGAGTGCCGGTGATACTACTGTTCCAGCCGAACAACCTAAGTCAGTATGACTGTATGACTACGTTTCTGGAGAAGGGCCATATTTAGGAACTACGGAGTTGCTTTGAATGATCATTAAAGGTAGCGAGCATCCCTTTGAGCAGCAAATGTGTGAGGATTCAGTTTTCAACAGCCTCTCGCAGTTGGTCATATTGGACCTCTCCGGGAACAGGCGCTGTGCGAGCGAGTATTTTTGTCATGGGATAGGTGGGCCCAAGAATTCACGGTATTACTAATATTTCTATGCATCATTACTCACGTGCTCCTTCATACAGGTTGGTAACTTAGTATGATGTACGCCAAAACCCCACTCGTATGATCAAGGCCCCACGTATTACGTTGCGTGGATGTTCGGGGTTGGACGGCTTGACATAGAAGTTCGTGGTTTTGTGAAGGAGATAGATTGTAATGCCAGCGTTGCCGTTGATGATTCGTACTGGCACGATCATGTTCATGAGGGTTTCCCTTGTCCCTGTTGTCACCGCCGCCACCATTCTCAGACTCGCTTTCGTCGTCCTTGTCGTGGACATCATCACCTCACCAGCAGAAGCAGCAGCCGGTCTCCCGAACCACCCTTATAAACCCTATTACTAGGCCTTAAATCCGAAATCCGAAAATCCCTACACCCCCAAACTTTAAAACCCTAAGCCTATACTAGGCCTTAAATCCGAAACCCTAAAAACCCTACACCCTAAACTTTACGCCCTAATTAAGCCCCTGCCAGGCTTACCGGGCTGCAAAACAACATGTCGCTGTATCTGCCTTCGCTGTCTCTCGGCTTGACGGATGCATTTTTTTGTCCCAGAAGGGGCCCAATATCCGCCCATTCGGGAGCACGCCTTCCATCAACATTTCAGAAGTCTTCAGGGAATCCCTATATGGCATATGGAGCAGTCCCATCTAGTGTAAGTTTATTCTCAGATCTCGGCAATTTCAGGGCTGCCGGCTCCGCCTGTCCCTACCTGTGAGTGCAGTCTGGCCTTTGCGAGGTTGGATCAGTATTGTAGAAATGAAGGGTGTGCGCCGGTGGCCACAAAAGGTCGGACACCTGGAGCCGATGCTCAAGAGGAGTAGCACACCAGCTTCTACGTCAAACCGAAAGCAATTCAGACACTTGGGAGATGCATCATAACCCCAAACCCCAAGCCCTAACATGCTTAAACCCCAAACCATAACTCCCAACTCCAAGCCCTAACCCTAAATCATAACTCCAAACTCCAAGTCCTAACCAGCAGCTCCACCACCCAATGCAAGGCTGCAAACTGTAAACTCCGATCCTGGATGTCATGAGCGCCAAACCTTCGAATACCATGCCGAGAGCCATAAACCCGAACCTTTTAAGTCTACTAAAGTCTACCAATACGGGCCTAGATAATTTCAAACACTTTTTTTGGGGGATTCCTTATTATAACTGTACTATAAAGGAGCCCAGCCCTCCGTTTCCAATAATTGAGGCCCCTACCTTAAGTGTGCAGAATTCTTGGGCTGCAGGGTTTGGGGTTTCGACTCTCGGGGTTGAGGGTTACGGCATGTATAGCTCCATGAGGGTACTTCTCTAAAGTAGGGTCCCTTTTCGGGTCCTTTTTTAAAGGGGTGCCGTGCTACATTTGGGGACCTAAAAAGGGCGCCCAGTTTAGAGAACTACCCATGAAGCTGTGCGAAGGCGCCTCAGAGCTGGGAGGGAACGAACGCCGATTTTTAAGCCCCGAGGAGGTCTCCGAGGTTCGAGAGTTTTAGGGCTCAGGGGTGCAACCTTCACTCTGAGACTGAGAGCCTTGTCCCCCATACAGCTCTATGCAACACTCTCCGAAGTCTTACAAGGCCTAGTCGCCGTAATCCCTAAATCCTCGCCTAAACCGCGGAGCCTTGAAGCAAGACACGTCAAACTTTGAGACCCCGCAGCCCCAAAACTCGAACCCCCAAAAAAACCCGCACCCCCCCCCACCCCACCCACCCTAAACCCCTAAACCTAAACCCTAAACCCTACACCAGGCAGAGCCTGGATTTAAGCGGAAACCGCCTTCGCAGCCTCGCGCGGGCAAGCCTGGAGGGCTTGGCGGGACTTCACACCCTCAGGCCTCGGGGGCTGGGCCCTGAACCCCAAAGCCTAAACCCTGAACCTTAAGCCCCAAACCCCATGCAAACCCTAAACCCTGAACCTTAAACCCTAAACCCGAACTGGTTTGATAGGTTTTGGGTCATTTTGGGCTTAAGGTGTAAGTTGCAGGGTTTCAGCCAGGTTTAGTGTTTAGGGTGGTGTGCCTTCCTGGGCTTCTTGTTCGAGAGTGATTTTTTGTTTCCTTTCTTTAGGGTTCAGGGCTCGGGGTTTATTATTATGTCTTTTAATTTTTTGGGGTTGCTGGTAGGGTTTTATGAGATGTTATATCCGTTGAATGAAGCCGGTTCCTTTGAGGGTTGCTTTAACTGCTGCTGTCAGGGCTTCTTTAAGGGTTGCTTTACGGGGTTCCTCTGCATCTTCCTTCGAGGGGTCCTTTGCAGTTCTACGAGGGGCTTTTCTAAACATAAGGGGCTTCAGGGATTCGGGTGTAGGGTTTAGGATTTCAGGGGTTCGGGTGCTGATATAGGGGCCTGATACTTTAGCTATGGTAAGTCAGTCCCTGAATGACTACTCGAATGCGAGAGCCTACCCCATTCAGGCTTAGATAGGTTTAGGGGTTTGAGGATCGTCTAGGCTCTAGGGTTCCTTATTGACGCTGCAGGGTTCAGGGTTCAGGGGCTTTTGATCCAAGCACAGATGCTCTTGAATAGCCCATTTTTTCGATCCTTGCGGCGAGGTCCCTTAGAAGGTTCGGGTGTTGTTCCCAGAACCAAACATCCAAACATGCGACAGCATGTGTCTAGGCTTCATGGCAACCAGCTGTCCACACTGGAGGACGATGCCTCGTGGCCTTATGCTGGTAAAGTAGCGACATCTTCGGGTTTCAGTGTGCTTGTACCCAAACTCCAGACCGCAACCTCCCTAAACCCTAAACCCTAAACCCAATCCTGAACCATGAATCTCAACGGATGAAGCCCTGCGGAAGTTGGGGTTCCAAAGGACCAGAGGACACATGGATGGGGGTCTCAGGGCTGTGGGCGAAGCAACTCTGGAGGGTTGGAATCACACATGCCTTGATGCATGATCCAGAACCATAAATCCCAAGGAATTGGCGGTTATGGAAGCACCTCACCTCCACAGTCCTTCGCTGATAGATACCGGTTCAGGTCTTTCGAATCGAGCTACGCATTGGGGTCTAAAGGTTTCGAGTTTGAAGGCGTCGACCACCCAAACCCTGAGCCCTGAACCCCGAGGGCTCGAGCAACGGATCAGGACAGAGCCATCGACATGGTGCTCACTGCTATGATGAAGGGGTGCTGGACGGCACCGAATTCGTGCCAGAGGACCGGTGCGAAAGGCAGAGATCAGGTGCCGAAGCTTGACGAGTCGGGGAACCCTAGACGCTCAACCGCCTAAAGGTAAGGACCGCGAGAGGGGCGACCCGCGGCTGCTGGCACAGCTCCTGCAGGATTTGGAAGCCAGATCCGAAAAGGCGAACGACCTCCGCACCCATAGGCTCCATAGTAGTTCCTTTTCGTGGTGTATAGTTTGGGTCCCAGAAGTACTATAAGTAGGGTAACCCCAACAAGTTATATGTTTAGGGTTCTATAAGGTAATCCCAGGAATTACTATGGGAGCCTATGGGTAAAGAGAACTTCGAGTTGAAAGATCAGGCGGTTGGTCGAGGTCATGTCTGCAGCGATCCGCCCCCCCCGCCCCCACCAGGCCTTAAGGATGAAAACAACGACCTTTTAGGGTTTAGGGTTGAGGGTTTAGGGTTGAGGGTTTTGGGAGTTTAGGGTTTAGGGTATTTAGGGTTCTAGCTCTCCTGAAGAAAGCATGGAGTAGATGAGCCACAGTAGGATGCTGGAGATCTAATCTTGCTTGCTTCGTGCTCCCTGCACTTTGTAGCCCTGTTGGACTCCCTGACCGGGGCGAGGAGTCCTGTTTCGGGGAATTTGCCATATCTGCCCGTCTTGGAGTATTCCCTAAACCCTAAGCCAAAACATGGACCCTAAGCCCTAAACCCTAAACCATCCTAGGCCCTAAATGGACTTTAACGTGGGCTTGCAAAGCGGATGTTCCCCATGTGCGACGTTCAGTCGTCTATGCCGACCTCGTCTGGCTGAGTCCGGGTTGCGAGAGCGTAAGGCCCTGAACCCTAAACTCTAAACCTAAACCCTAAAAGCCCTAAAACCACTGTTGCATGGGTTCTGAATTTAGTTGTGGAACTGATCATCCTTCAACCTCGCCAGTGGGCATAGAACCTCAGCCATGCGAGAGGGAGAAAAAGCCTTAAAACCCTAAAAACCCTAAGCCGCAAACTCTAAACCCTAATTCTACACCCAAACCCTAAAGCCTAAAAGCCCTAAGACCCCCACCTGCAGCTTTGGAACCTCGCCTGGCTTGTCAACACAGAACCTGAAATTTAGCGTATTGGACGTGGAGCTAGGCGCTCTGTTGTTTAGATTCCCTTTCTTGCGCTCTCTTTATTATAGGTGAAGGGGTCTGTAGTAGCACCAGTAAGGCTGCAGGTATTTTGTGCCATATCGCGGGAGGTGCACCGCCCGCATAGTGTAAACCCCACCTCGCATCTTTTCAAGCTACATCCAAGCTAAGGTTTGAGAAGCAACCCGAGTCCTAGGCTTTTCCGGGTGTGAGTGTCAACACCCTATACTATGAGGTTTTGGGAAGCTTGCTGAATCTGCCTAAACCCTAAACCCTGTACTATGAGGTTTTGGGAAGCTTGCTGAATCTGCCTAAACCCTAAACCCTAACCCTGTACTATGAGGTTTTGGGAAGCTTGCTGAATCTGCAACTGCTGGACCTTTCGGAGAATCAGCTGACGCGCGTACCGAAACGGCAGCCGGCCGGCTTGCAGCTGGTTCTTTCTAATAATATATATCTGATAATAGCAATAATAATAACGATAATAATAATGATAATAATAGTGATAATAATAGTTACCTTTCTTCTGTTGGGGTTCTCTGAAGGTTTGGGTTCTAAAGGCTTTTACCCAGGTGCCCGGGCAACCTTCAGGGTTGTTCTACCAGGAGGGTTTCGTAAGGTTTCCTGGCTGAAAGAAAAATACACAGGCATACTGTATACACACGACTGTACATACAAGTATGTACAGCAACTGCAAGAAGGACACCTGAACAACTATTTTGGGCTAGCCACGGCTTCAGTTGAGGACTCTCGTGTAAGGTGCGTGGGGTGGGTCCCTAGGTCTCCTTGGAAAAAGAGTCCCTTTCGAGTTTGTACTACCCTTCCCTTTTTGTTGAACTCCTGTGTGGAGCTAGAAAAAACCCTGGTCGAGCGCAGCTCAGGTGTATTTTCTGGCTTTAGGAGTTTTGTTTTGGGGTTTACGGGCTTTCGGAGCCTGGGTCTAGGCAGATGCGAAGAAGAGCATCAACCATTATCATTAAACCCTAATCCGCGAACCCTAAGTTCCTGGTTTCAGCGATGTCGGTTCTCACTATGTGGAGGCGACAGAGCTTCGCGCCTCGAATCCTTGTATTCGACGTACATCCATCGTTGATTTTCTTCAGCCACTTACTGCCACGTCAACGTGAGCACACGTCATTAGAAAGCCCTATATTAAAGCCCTTGCACGTAGGCAGATGAAAACCGGACAGCGAGCGCCAAGCATGTCTTCGGTTCGTGAAAGTCATCGCCAAACCTATACCCTACACCCGAAACCCTATACCCTCATCCCCATTACCCTAGGTCCTGTACCGCTGGCAACTCTAAAAAGCCTCAAGCCTAACCCCTTGAGACCCAGGATGAAACCTTGACCCGTATTCCTGAGGTTAAGCAAACTGCAGATCCTGCGCCTTTGCCGATCTTGCTTGTGGCGGGTTTTGTTCAGGGTTGAGAGATTTATGATGATTTATGGGTTTAGGGGTTTAGGGTTCCGGGGTTAGGGGGTTGTGTTTTTACGGTTTAGTATTTAGGGTATGGGTTGCGGTTGAAGCAAAGGCGAAGCCTGTGCATCTTGGCCTGGCAGAAATGATACTTCGGGGCCCTGAGTGTCCGGCACACCGTTACCCGGAACAGCATAGGGAGGCAGGCTTCAGGGTCTAGCAGCTAGCATTTTGGCCGATTTAGTTTTGAGGTTGTTTGGATGTAGAGTCCTTCGTTTTCAGGATTTGCAGCCCACGAGGTAGGGCCGTTAGGGGTGATGAGCTGGGGTGCCCCAAGCCCTCTGCTGAGAAATGCCGGCAGCCCCAGCTGTGGGTCATGCTCTGGAGAACTCCCCCTGAACCTGAATGGGTAGTGTTGTAAATTAGGGTCCCTTTATTGGATCCGCCAAAAAGTATGGCACCCGTATCAAAGCTCCCCAAAAGGGACCCTTCTAACCAAATCCGAAACTGTCGACTATAGGCACAAATAACCTCATGACAGTCCCAGTGTGAGCACATAAACCCTACGGTTTGGCCCGTGAAGATGAGAAGCAGCCGAGGAAGGAGCTGAACTTGGCCGGGAAACGTGGCTAGCAAAAGATCCGACAGAAAGGCTTTGAATGCGACCCTAAACCTCCCTAAACCCCCAACAAGCCTAAACCCTTAACGTCAAACCCTACCAAGTTTTGAGTGTCCACCCCACTCTATCCTTGCCAGGTGCGCTGTTTTCTCGCAGTAGTTATAAATATTCGAATGCGTTGGCGCAAGAGCACAATCCTAGGCCCCGTCACAGTATGATTTAGCCAAGGACACCAAACCTTCTACCCAGCCCTAAACCCTCGAACACTGGCCCAAAGTAATCCTAAACGCATGGGTGCTCTCGCACTTTGGCGAGAGTCTTGAGCGAGGCTTCTGGCGACATTGTGTGTCCCCAACCCTAAACTAAACCAAAAACCCTAAACCAAAAACCTTAAACCCTACACCAAAAACCCTAAACCCTAAACCAAAAAGCCTAAACCCTAAACCAAAAACCTTAAACCCTAAACCAAAAACCTTAAACCATAAACCCTAAACCCTAAACCCTGAGCAAGCCATCACAGACCCCTTCGGCACTAAGTCCTCGAAAGGCTCAGCATAGAGTAGGTGGTTTTTAGCATTTCTGGGTCCTTACCGGGAGCTGCCACAAAATCGCCCTAAGCCCTAAACAGGCCCTAAACCCCAAACCCTCAACCCTACCGGGAGCTGCCACAAAGTCGCCCCCAACCCTAAACCCCAAACAGGCCCTAAACCCTAAACCCTACCGGGAGCTGCCACAAAGTCGCTCATCCTGGGACTAGGCCGATCAGGGGATCCACCCTCGATCATGCACGTGGCCTAATAAAATTTAGCATTAAACTCACTCACACCTTCAATTCTCAAAGCTTGAGCCCTAAAAACACCCTAAACCCTAAACCCCCAAGACCCAGCAAAAGCTTAAACACCCTGACTCAAAAGCCCTCAGTCCGCCACGGCCTCACAAGCCCTATAAATCCAAAACCCCTAAGCCAAGAACTCCCAAATCCTAAGCTAAGCTCAAAAAGCAAAAAAAGGGCGCTAGACCCTAAATCCTTCTACTCCACAAGCTCAGCCTTCCGAAATCCTAAGCTCCGAAAGCACCGAAGCGCCGAAAGCTTCAAGGAATCAACTCCGAGCCGCTTCTGGCGTGGTGCCGGCCTTGATCAACCTCGAGACCGTCGACCTCAGCTCCTTTCCTTCGGTATAGAATATAGAGGTCTTAGTTCGAGTTCAGGTTGAGGGCTTAACGGGTCAGGATTGAAGGTGATAGGATTTCTTGGCCGAGCGCCTTTTTTTAGGAAGTGAAGGTTACCCATAAGCCCCTAAGCAGTTCCTTTTTGGGATTACCTTATAGGATTCTAAATATAAACCAGAAAAAGGAACTACTTAGGGGCCTATGGGTAGAGTATAGAGGGCTTAGTTCGGGTTCAGGTTGAGGGTTTTAGAAGATTGAGGATTTAAGGTCTTAAAGGTTTGGGGCGGCTTGATACTTACCAACCGAAGCCGAATTTCAAGTCCGGACCGTTTTACTTCACAAGCCGCACCCTTGCGGCGAAAGCCCGAACGCTAAATCCTCGACTCGGAGCTCTCAGCCCTGCGCCGTGAAGCCTAAACCTTACCCATAGGCCCCTAAGTAGTTCCTTTTTACGGTTTATATTTAGAATCCTTTAAGGTAATCCCAAAAAGGAACGATTAAGGGGCCTATGGGTACACTGCAAAACCCCATCATCAGTTGTAGCAAGCAGTGCGCTTGCGCTTTTTAGTTGTCTTGCTATCTCTACACGCACAACCCGCACTGTTGTGGGCTTCGGGTTTGGGCTTTCACTGGGATCCGGGTCTATTGTTCGGTAGTTTCCAGAGTTTTCGAGTAGTCTCATTCACAACCCGCAAACCCTGGACCTCAAAACCTTTAGTTCTCCCAACACTGATGCCCAGAGACGACAACATTCCTTGGGTTAAATGTGTGTACCTACCTACCTACCTACCTACCTACCTACCTGCCTGCCTGCCTGCCTACCTGCCTACCTGCCTACCTGCCTACTTGCCTACCTGCCTACCTGCCTGCCTGCCTGCCTGCCTGCCTGCCTACCTACCTGCCTACCTGAATACATACATACATACAGACAGACAGACAGACAGACAGACAGACAGACACACACACAGCACACATATCATGCATATACTTGTTCATTATTGCAATTTTGTTAAGGATCCGTATTCACAGACCCCCAGTTGAACCCAGTTGAATTCCCACACTTTCTCAATCCGCAAACCATAAACCCTCCACTCACCCCCTGAACTCGGACCCAAAACCCTAAACCCTAAACCCCCTAAGTTCAGTGGATTCCAGGCTCCAATCCCCTTGGCAGCTCTTCGGTCTTCGCGTCCCAGAGTTCTTATCGCCCATTGATAAGCTTGCGAAACCTTCTGCTCCGTGGCGCGGCGGGAGAGCCCAAAGCCCTGTAAATGCGGTTGATGATTTTATCTCCTGCAGTACCCATTATAAGGAATAGACATGAATGGACCATAATTCCCATAGTTTAGGATCCTCAAGGTAATGCAGGATTTATATCATCAACAGTATGGTAAGTTCATTCTGTTGCGGAGGGCTTAATGGCTTAATGTCATGATGCAGGAACAATTGCACGCAAAGCCCTCTGCGGGCTGAACCCCCATGTCCTAGATCCACTTGAACATTCGGAAGCGGAAGTAGTTAATACAGTATAGAGGCCCCCGGATGACTAGATCGGGGTTGGTATAGCTTCTTCTTTCCTGGATATGGGGGTGCCAATAAATTGAAAAAAAAGGGTACTAGGGGAAACTGCTGCTACTCATTCAGGTCTCTGTATCGGGACCCCAAAGTGGGCTAGGTTTGAGGTCCAGATCACGATACCTCCAAAAGTCAACCTGAGCCGACAGCCCCTCATGGAAGCCGAAGTGTCCGACCAGCTTATTTCAAGTTGTTCGAGCCACATTTCAGGGTACGAGAGGTGGCTGTACATCTACCAGAAACCTTGCCTTAATCCGTCAATTCTAGGCAAAACGAACATAAGGCTTGTAAGCCCCACACCCCGAAGGCTACAAGTAGAAAAACGGAAGCCCCAACAAATAGTGTTAGATCATAATGGTACGCAGGATAGTGGTGTCAACACGTCTTGTTGACCGCTGTGGGAAGAAGGATTGTTGTCAAAAGCAAGGGTGTTGAGGCTTGAGTGGAGTCATACTTGTAGCAAGACTGGTAGTGAGAATGAAGCGGCAACCGCAATTCTAACGAAGGAGCTATATACGCCTCATGCCTGTCAACCGTGTTCTTTTTCAGAACCATGTTAGTTTAGCACTGCGTAAAGGGTCATTCGAGACTTCACAGCTACTACCCATCCTGGAATCAATTATTCTAATTGCTTAATTGCTGAACTTTGACTGCCATGCATAGCCCAAAGCCGAGAACGGATTTGATGCCTAGGGCCAAGGGTCCTGATGGCGTTCTGTATCCCTTTTAGGGTTAAGGTTTAGGACTTTCCATGTTTCTGCAGGTTGAACGCTGGACAAGCTTGCCAGGATCACAGGATTGCAGGACAGGTTTGAACCTTAAACCCTAAGTCCCAAACCCCCGAACTCCAAAAACTTACAGGAAAACCTTTAAAACGGCGCCGCGGCTGAGGAAATGTGAGCCTCACAGCAGTTCCCGACATCGGTATCTCGAAGTACTTAAGGTTTAGGGTTCAGGGTCGGGGGTTTCGGTTCCGGTTTTCCTTTCTGGCCCTGTTTGCCCCAACACCCTGCATCCCAAAACCCTAAACAATGCGGGTCCCTGTGTGAGTGCTGAAACGATGCAGGCTCGTCCTTGCTAGGTAGGAGGCAGAAAAAACCCTAAACTCTTTTCCCAAGAGTGTCCCATTTCACGTGTCATTAAGAGGGTTCCTTCAACTCTTCCTTTGAAGGGGCATAAGGGCAAGCCCAAATCCCTAAGCTCGAAACCTTTGCTCTTTCAAAACCCTATGCCGTAAGCACCCTAAACCCTCCCAAAACCTAATGCCCCCAAACACCCCTGACAACCCTAACCCCTAAACCCCTCAACACTAAACCCTGAGCCCTAAGCCCTGAAGCCCTAAAGCCTTAATATAACAGCCTAAATAAGATACCACTGGTATTTTGGGATTTCCTTACGATAGTTATAGTATAGCGTACTCCAAGACTCCAACCCTAAGGGTCCATGTGCCCAAATAGTAGATACTTTGGCCCCAAAGGTACCCAAATAGGGACTACTTCAAGGCCAAAGTATATACTATTTGGGTACATGGACCCTTTGGGCAAAGCCCTAGTCCAGTCATTCAGGCCCCTGCATTGCCCATAGGCTCCATAGTAGTTCCTTTTTGGGATTACCTTCTAGGATCCTACATATGAAGCTACAAAAAGGAACTACAAAGGAGCCTATGGTCAACAACCCAACTAACCCTAAAAGGCCCTTAAACCCTAAACTCCCAAAGCCTAAACCCTAAACCCTAAACTCCTAAACCCTCAACCCCTATAAACCCTAAACCCTATACCCTAAACCCCTATAAACCCTAAACCCTATATGACAGCCCAAGGCAAACTTCTCCGCTTGCGGACGTTGGACCTGTCGGACAACGCCCTCGGAGAGCTGCAACAGCGGAGCTTCGAGGTGCCGTGTTGGGGATTCTTAGGGTTTAGGGTTTGGGGTGTAGGGTTTAGGTCTCTGGGTTTGGGGTGTAGAGTTTAGGGTTTAGGGTCTGGGGTGTAGGGTTTGAGGTTTGAGGCTTATGGAGCTTAGGGGTTCAGGGTTAGGGTTTAAGGTTTGGGTTGTAGGGTTTTTGGTAGTAGGCTTTTCGGGCGTCAGGGGAGAGGATCTGGGGTCTACAGGGTGGGTTGTAGGGTTTAGGGTTTAGGGCGTTTTAGGGTTTAGAGTCTACAGGGTGGGTTGTAGGGTTTAGGGTTTAGGGCGTTTTAGGGTTTGGAGTCTAGGGTCTCTTCGGTTTCAGGGTTTGGGGTTTAGGGAGCAGGGTTCCTGTTAAAAGGGGTCTACAAGGGTTAAGGAAGTAACATATCGTAGAGGCTGGCCGTTGTTGGGGATTAATATAGGGGCCTCAATAATCAGAATAAGGTTTTGGAGCCCACTATACCATAATTATAATAAGGANNCCCCCCCCCCAAAAAAAAATAGTATATTGGTAACTATTATTAATGCCCCTACATTACCCTAAACCCTAAACCCTACATTCCCCTAAACCCTAAACCCCAAAGCCCTGAGCATGTCCATACATGGGGGTTTGTTGATTTCGGAGGGCCATCACTAGGCTCAATGTCAGCGCCCGCGAAGTTGTCTAAATCCGCACAAACCCGAAGGCCTCCGAAGCCCAAAGCCTCGAGCTCTTAAAGCCGAGACCCGGCTAAACCCAACTCGCCCTTCAAGGAACCCCCCCCCCCCCC
>CAJNJA010012848.1:2391-12919 GCA_905231915.1 Symbiodinium necroappetens | reverse complement strand
AAAAAAAAAAAACACCCCTGTGTAGCTTCGATTCGAGATGTGGGATGATCACCGCGAGTGCCGCAGCTGCACACCTCCTGCTACAGGCGTCGGAGCCCTAAACAGCAAGATGCTTCTTCGAAGGACCAGGAAGGACCCTGCGAACAGTAGATCCCTCAAAAAGTAGGATTCCCTTCCAGACAATAGTATCCATATTGCAAGCCCATAATCCCTTCCCAAAGCCAACAAACCTCAAGCCTTGAGTACAAGTCGAAAATCCAAAACGTACCCCCAGGCTCCCCGGCTCGAGCCAGCTCCCCAGACCTCAGGAAGCAGAAAACCCCCCCTGCTTATTTAGGGTTTGAGGATTCTAAGAACTTAGGGTTGTGGGGGGATTAGGGTCTGGGACTTTAGGGCTTATGGGGTGCAGGAAACAAAAACCTGAAGGTCATGTACTTTCACTAGGCGATACTCCGTCAGCACATTCCAGAGGCAGCGTGGCCGCATTGAAGACAGATGCCACTTGAGTTTGCATTGAATCAAACAGTTGTGCCGCTTCGACAGAGTGCCATAACGCTAACTAGATGGACAACGGGATCCACAAACGGATGATGCTGAGACCGAGAGGCAGCCAGGTAGGGGCAGATAGATTCTTACCGTAGGGTGGCGCGGACTCTCTTTGCAGATCCTTTTTTGCCATACTTAAGGAAAGTGAGGTCATCTCGGTGCCCCCTCCTGAAACACAAAAAATCGTGTCCCACCCCAAGGAAAGCCTGCGCTGCTGAGCACCTGACACAAGCCGGCCAGGGCCGCCAGAAGTGTGGGGAGTCCCTTCCTGGACCTTCGCAGGTATTGGGATTATTGGGTATGCGGCGATTACGTATGTGTTTTGAAAGGGGCGAAACCAGAATGCGGTGGTGGTGATCCCAATATATGCGGCACGTGCACTCGGCCCTCCTACCACCCTGTCAAAAATTGCTACGGTGCTTGCTCTGGAAGAACAGGCGGAAGCGAGGGGACGCTCATGCACTGCTGAACATTCGCAGGGTTTCGTCTCTGCTGCAATACTTGTGGTCTTCCTGTCACAAGTGGCTCAACTCATGCGTGAAGTTATGCAGATGAGAGGAACACCTCATCTCTTCCATGGCTCCTCGCACCATAGCTGTGGCCTCCGGACACAGAGTAAAGAGCAGTGGACAACATGGAAAGAAACACCATGCAATGTGGTGGCTCGCTCTAGCTTTGCAGATTGCTCCTTTCGACAGGACGGAAAAAATTATTTCGGGTCCCGAATTGAGGGTTACTGTATGCCCTGACAGGCGGTTGAAGATAACCGGCCGGGGCAGCGAATTGGCTTGTTTGCCACGTGTCGTCTGTGGAACCACGTGGGACCAGCACGATCGTTTGTATGTGTGAGACTTCAAGAGGCCACAGATTGCGCACAAACCTGTCCTTGGTTGCATCCCATTTTGCTCAGGTGGCAACCCTGCCACAAAACCGATACAAACGAGCATCGAAGACAACTGAGCGTTGCCCTACAGTGTTACACCTGCACAACAAGGGCTTACACCCTGAACATCCGAAACGGAGTTCAAACAGAGTCAGCAGCTAATGCACAAACAGACAGATGTCAGAAGCCGCTGTCATACCCCCGATTCCCACCTATGCAGGCCCGTCCCGCCGCGATACGTGGTACAAGCGAGGCTTGAAAGGTGAATGCTCGTCGTAGAACAAGGGTTGCTTTCAGTGACCGTGACTTAGATGGTTGGGTCAGATGCTGACACACGCGACAGTGGAATCAGTGGAACATGGAACAGGCTTGTTCAGAGTTGGTGTCCGCAATGCGCTGCAAGCTTAGATGAGGACCTTGCCAAAGCTTGCCTTACATGGATGAACACGTTCGGGATCCTATGAAGCAACTGGCAAGCTTCAAGCCAAAAGCGGCGGGTGGAAGGACGAGTTCGGTGAACAACCAGACACTCTGTACACTCCGTGGTTTGCCGACGAAAGCCCCTTACTATGACTTCTAGGATGTGACGACACACTTCGAGAGTCATTGCTGATCAGTGATGCATGGCATGTGAAGAGCTCCGCGATATTGCCATACAAACCATCGCAGGAATGCTACAAAAATATTCGTAGAAGTCATCAGAACCAAGAACAATGATTCCACCTTCGGGTCCAATCATCACATTCATCGATTTTCCGCTCTTGGGACTTTCCCTGGTCGGAAAGCGGCCAGCTCCCGCTTTCTACCCTATCCTGCTGGAAGTGCTTCTTAAGGTTTATTCACAATGGTATTACGATGGCAGAATGGGCATATCTACTTTGAGTGGGTCAGTGTACTGAAGTGGCAGATGCAGCCACGCCCAGACCGTCCAAATACCAGCAAAATACATTCAAGCAAAAAGCGGAAACCTGCAGACAGCCTGAGAAGGCATCATTGCTGAGTGTGAGTGGCCGAGCGGGATGGGCGAGGCAGAAAAAGACTAGAGCTTCGGGCTTGCCAACATTATGCTCCTGATACTCCACATACGCCAATGCATTGCCTGTCTATGCTACAGACCAGAGTGACCAAAGGCTACATGCCAGACATAGAAACACAAAACTACAGGACACTAACAACTCGTCCTAGACAAGACAGATACGACTGCACACCCGAATGCAACAACAATTGTGATTCCTAGGCATGTGGTTCTGCAGGCTTGTTTGTCGATAAGTGCCTTGAAATTAACACACTGCCTGCGACTCAAGACCTGCGTTCTTGTGCGAAAGCTTCGCCGAGATACGACTCTGATGTCTCAAGACAGGAATTGGGGATTGCGGCTTAGGGATCTTAAGTAGGTACACACTCAGTGCGCCCTGCAAACCTCGGACCGGGTAAGGATAGAGCCTCAGTGCAACAGTTCAACACTATGACATGCTGAAACCAATACAGTGACCAGTGGCCTAGTTCAGGACAATGGGAGAGCAGGACAACCATGATCGGGCAGTGGTTCAGGTGGGGTCGAAAGCTCAGTTGCCCTTCCCCACCCAATCCCAACCACATCAGAGACACAGCGCGAGGAGCAATGGCCGAAAGTCTTCGCGGCAGTACAAACACTTCTGCCCGGTTAACTGCTGCCATGTAACTCTAAACCCTAAAACGTAAACCCAACCCAAAGATTCACGAAAGAAGTCCGGAGTTCTTCGAGCGCCAGAGTCGACCATTCGCAAAACTCCGGCTAGCTATCCCAACATGTCACACGAGAGATCGCGACTCGATAAGCTTTGAGTTGATGAGCTGCCTGGAAAAGAAGAAAGAGAGCCCAGTAAACGTGGACTGGGTTTAGCAAGGTACCCACAATTACCCACACTTCTGATTATGACCAGTCACCCAAATCACGGCACTGATGACCATGATTCATGATCGTTGCAATGTGATGGCATCTGTCGATGCACCAAGGTCACTATATAATCCTTAAGCGACTCTGAGCAAGGGCAGCTCGTCTGTTACGGTCTTCGGTGATGCGCAATGAAATCGCAAGGCTGGCGAGTATTGAGACGCTCACAGTAGGAATGCATAGCACCCGCCTTGGAAAGGTACTTTCGGACATGGCCTGTGCTAGAGACCACCCTCGCCCACGCGACGACGGGGCAGTTCGCGGAAAATATGGGATGCATGGAGCCGTACTGAGGCTGTTTTTATAACTCTAGGAAAATGATTGTGCTGTTCGGAGATAGCCTTCCATCTCAACAGTCCCCACGCACTAAGTATGCGCTTGCTCCATCCCCGGGAATAGCGATAAGGACTGCCACCGTCAAAAAACCGGGCGGACTGTGATAATTACCCTACGTCGGTTCGCAGGTCTTATGGTTGAAGCACTCGACACCCTCAATTCTGTGCTGTTTTGCTCCGAGTGGCGATCAAGGCAAATGCACATGTTGGCTACATCACAAAACATCAGTTAGATTCTGCATGCGATCCCATCTGATATCGAACGGCCTTTCCTGGTGTGCTTGCGCCAGGCAGCGTGCAGGGAAGGTGATGAAAAGACAGTCTGCCGAAGAGGTCAAAGTGGCTCAAGCTTGCAGGTGCTTTGATGTTGAGTTTGCTCATGCCTTCAGGCCAATTGCCTCTGGAGCTGGTAGTCAATAGAAGGCTGCAGGTGCCTGGCTGATATCTTCTACATTCAATAAGAAAATACAGCTGCAATGCCTGGTCATGCCGGTTCACTTGTTCCATGGTTGCATAGCACACAGTCTTCGGGTACCATGGCCAATTCGGAAGTCACGAGGCCTCAATCTTTGAGGCCCTAGAGGCCCCAGAGATTGAGAGCTTGAACCTCCGGTGGGAGCCAACAGTGTTTCAAACCTCATCGGCAGAATGCTGGCTGAACGGCTCCATGCAGGCGCGACCCGAAACTGCACGCGTTCCGACAAAGCGAAACGTGGATGATCACTTGCTGAAGGTTCGGGCTAGTATGGATTCTTCCTTCGGGGTCCTCAAACGGCGCGAGCCTTGCTCACTGGGAGCCGCCAGTATAACTTTCTTTAGGAAGAGGCACGCTGGAACACGTGCTCCGAATGCCTTGGCCTTCCGACCCCTCGTTTCAGTTTGTGGGAGCAGGCTTCGAGAGTAGAGGTGGCGGTGCAGGGAGTGAAGGCAACTGCACCTTTGGTACAGCGGCAGGCTTCATGCATTAGCTCTTCTTCTCGCCGCTCATAGGCCCGCAACTACGTCCGGCTTCGATATGGCTTTCAGAGGCTTAGGGCCGTTCAGGGTCCGGGGAGTCCTTGCAAAAGGCGAGTTGCCAATTTCGTAGAGATCCGAGTCTCGTCGGAAGATCCGGAAGGCGCCGAGCCAGCAAAGCTCTCTGAAAATTGGTCATCGGATTCCAGCTTGGATGGCTCTGAACCGCGCCGCTTCTGATGAATTTGGGACAAGACTGAAGCAGTCTCAGGTTCCTATATGCCATCAGATCTGTCATGCACCTGTGTGAGAAGCCCAGTTCTCCGCACGCATCTCACCAACTTAATCCCTACGTCCTAAAGCGCTCGCCCATGACCGCCCATGCCAAGCTTTGGACACCTATAGACGGCGAAAACCGTAGGCAGTACTCTCCCGCAGACAGGCGTGGAGGCGAAGGCAAGAGCCCCATGAGGCGAAGATTTACACGGGAAGGGTCACCTCCACGAAGAGTCCTTGCTTCCAGGCTTGGGGTATATTATACTATTAATATATACTATAATATTTCTATAGTATACCTCCACGAAGAGTCCTTGGAAAAGTTTTTTTGGGTGGATTCCTGTGACTTCTGAGACTTAGCTCGGACGGGCTCTCCTGATGGCGGCGAAGACCAGTCATGGGACTTCAGCTCACTACGGAGTCTATATTATAAGGGTTCATAATGCTAGGTTCAAAATACTATAAGCTTATAATACTAGGTTCATTATACTATAATACCATCACTCTAAGCTGTTCGAAACCCTCAGGAGCTCTGTACTACATGGTGTTTGTACAAGTTCGGGTCTGGAGTCTGAAGTCTTACGGCCTCGACGCGATCAAGACCGGATATTTCTCCAGGCCTCAGCCACCCGGATGCCAGTTTAGTCCAGATCCATGCATCGCTCCATGACGGGTCTCGTTCGATCACGTCTCCTCTCCTATATCTATACCCGTGAACAGCGCTCTGGTTGCAGCAGTATGGCGAGTGACGGTCACACTGGACACAGGTCGCTATTCAAGCTAGTCATTCCAGCACGGCCTCCTCAACCTTTTCACGTCGACATCATAACTTGGCCCGAGAAACTGACCTGCTGCCTCATGCTACCTTGCTACATGCTGGCGGCATCAACCGGAACGGTAGGATTTGCAAACATCCACTTACTCTTCCTTCTCAGGCTCTGCTGTCGAGAACTCTCCGGGCTGTAGAATCAAGAACTTGCGCTGATTTGGGAACCCGAAACAATGGCGACCAAGAGCTCGCATGGATCCGGAGTAGACAGGTCCGTGAGTCAATGAAGAGATTTGGATGGTACCTGGTCCGCGAGCACGAGAGGGGCTTTGAGCCTACTGTGGTCGTAATCTTACAACGTGAATACAAACAGTCAGCCGGGATTGCGACATTTTGAGGGTGACAGCTTGGGCGTGTTGCGCGATACTGAACACGAGGACCTGCGGGCTACCCTCAGAACAATAAGGCCGCTGCGATCAACATGACGCAGCCAACACCCAACCCGAAGCACGATCTGAACACGAAGCAATATGCGTTACGAGTCTGTATGCTTGCTGCGTAGACCCGGTCTCTCGACCGACAATCAAGTATTGCTTCAGGCAATCTGCTCTGTATCACGATCATCGCTGCGGGTTATGCGACGAGGCCTATGCATGATGGTAGTCCTAACGTGTATCTGCCTCTGTACGTCCCTCGCACGCCGGACGAAGTCAAAGACGCAGCCCGCGATGATCGCGCCATGCATCGGGGATGCAGGATATGCGAGATTTTGGCGAATGCCTGGCCTCACCCCAAGCCTGCCCAGCTCCCGAATGCCTCGATTCGAAGGACCGGCCATCCGAGAACCTCGGACCACGCAGCCAGTGTCGGGCAGCTCCACGTGCCAAACTGTCACAAGGTCTGATCTCTCGCCGCAAGTGCTTAAGTGCTTAAACATGCCAATACCGAAGCACGGCTGAGTTGTCCGCACGAGCAAAGAAGCTCAGCCTTCTGTGAGCTGAGCAGCCTTCTCCCTGGGCGAAGGCTTGCATCGCTGTTTGTCGCGGCTTCCTAGTGCTAGCCTAATGTCTGCATCTGCAGTCGTTGGGTGCAGGAGGAAGAGGAAAAGCAAGGACACCAAATTTGGCCGATACTCAATGCTAACTATTCGCTAACTCTCATGCAACGCAGCAGCCAACTGGTGATAGCGGAGCTTAGGTCCGTCTGCGTACATTCTTGGCTTGTTATTGTAAGCCGACTTATCAGATTCAGAACCGACAGTCATGCAGGGCAGAAGGCACTGTAGTGTGGCGAGGTCAGAGAGTTCGCAGCTAGCAGAATAAGGCATTCGCATCCTTTCGAGGTGGGATCTGTCGCATGCGCGTGTCTAGGAACTACTTGCCAGCACAGGCAGTACGCTTTCAACAAGATGCTGCATGCATCCTTCAACTAGGAGCTGTCGTGTCAGGCTTTGGAGCTTCGAGCACGCACAAAAACGCAAGCCCCCTTGAAGAATTCCAAAGCCCCTCCTCCCATCTGGACTGCCGACAGCGTGGTTTGTGAATTTACAGGAGCTTGGACCTGCAACTTTCGCCTGTCATTGACACTTAGGGCGAGGGTAGGGTGACTGCGGTGGGGAGCAGCAAAAAATACTACGCTGTACTACAACTGGGTGAGTCGGGACCAGTGCTGTGCCAAGAGGCATCGACTGCCGCTGCGCTTCGATGTCCTGTCTGCGACTCTGGCTCGCAACGCTTCTACCGAACTCCCTTCTGAACTTCTGTTGTCGAAAACTATCAATGATAATGCTAACCATAAATTGCTATTAACGCTACTTGATCTAACTATTGACATTATTCATACTGATAGGGCTGAGGTGGGTGCCAATCTCTGTGCGCAACGATAGCCTCATGTGAACCCTCAGGGCCCTCAAGGCAGCCAAGGGCAACGGAGACTGGGAGGAGGGCAAGAAAAACTCACAGGAAATCCAAAGCTGCAAAGCAACTGTATGGGCCGTGGATGCTATAACTATCGGCTGTTTCAACCGCTGCCTCTAAACAAACCCGAAACTCGGAGCTCTGAGGACGTCAAGAGAGGCTGCCAAGAAGCTCCGGGCTCCCAGGAGTTCAGGTTTCGAACCACGCCGGCAGCCTTAGAATTGAGACAGGTGGGTCTTCTTCGGCCGTTCTTGGAGTCAGGACTGCAGACTGGAACACGCTGGCTTCTGGGGCGTGTTGTGATGAAGGGCCGGGAGCGTGGCCCAGAACTGTGGCATTTGCGGGCTTGGTGATCAAAAGTTTCTGTGGAAGTCGGATGATTCTGTCTCTCTGATCTAAGTGAGCCTGTCACACGCCAGCCCGGTGCACTCAAGCGTTTGACCCCAACCCGAAAACCCTGCAGAATGAATCCTAAACCCTTACCCTCTAAACCTCCATGGTAAGCATAAACCACCAAGCCAAGGACCTCTTCAGCTTGCCATCGGACGATGGCAGTGCGAAGATCCTTCTCTGTGTCGGAGTTCAGTGGGCTTCCACTCAAGGATTGGCTCTTTTTCAACTACTTTTGTAGGACTTCTCATCTGGTCTCTACTCTAGCACCCTACTTGTCTCCAAGGCCAGACAATTCACTGTGCAGGGCCTCTGATATCCTGTAGCGCCTTCGAATCAAGGACCTCTTTCCCGTTGAGTTGCCGGCTGCTCTTAATCGTCGTATTGCACATGATGCGAGGAACAGGCGTTGCCGTAGGGTTGAGGGTTTAGGGCGTGGCCTTTGGAATCTGATGAAAGTGTCATCTCACCAGACGGAAGGAGAACTTAGCGCACATGGTATCCAAAACGGCTTACGATGAGTTACAACATCCATGATTCTGTGCTGCACGGCTTCCGAGCGAGACTTCCTACGACTATCCGACGGTGCAGCTGGCAGCCAGTCCAGAGGATGCTTTAGGGAGTTTCGTATCGTACAGGATGCCCAGACCAGACCGGACTCTGCTACATTGCCAGGCGTATACAGATTGCAGCTGCACCGAAGCACCATTCCTGTTTGCCCACCTCTCCTATGGACTCGGGGGAATGGCTGACAAGAGCTTCAAAGCGGTACTGTGCCTTCCGTGACTTGAAAGGTGAGCGCCTCCAGCAGGGAAGCTGCCATCTCACGGATGAGGCGACCTCGAGATTCACGAATGCGCGCGTCAGCCGAGCTACGCACTGCTCCCGGAACCCCTGGTAGAAACAACTGTTGCATCAAATTGGACCGGGCCGGTGCTTCAAAAAAACCTGAACATGTCTTCAAGTTTGACCGGAGACGTCCCAGCACAAGATCATCATACTATACTTACTGTACTGGCCAGGCACCAGCGAAGGCCCGGAAGATGGAGGGAATGCGAATGAACGGGATGGCCTGCCCATCATCTTTCTTGCCCTGACCCCGTTATTGAAGAACAATTTTAATAGCCATGGAGACAAGCTCTCCCAAAACACCAATCCAGCATGGCTAGCCGCTTCAACAAGGAGACCTCGACATTCGGCAAGAAGAGCGGGAAGGGCAATCATCTTGCTTGGAAGTCAACAACTCAACAGAAACAAACTGCTTGGCCTTGGCTTTCCGACCCTGAAGCCTCCTGAAGCCCACACCCTGGCACTCTGACTGAACAGCCTGGAGTCTAAAATCGGCCGCGGTGGACGGCTTTCGCAAAAAAATCAACCAAAGATCCGCTCGGACCTCTGAAAGCGAATCGTAGAGTCTATTTTCGGAGCCCCTTCGTTTGCAAGCCTTACTTGCGATGCGTCGGATTGAAAGCATAACCACAGCTGAGAGATGAGAGACTGCTTTCTGTCCCTTTTGCTGGAAGCAGACGGTTGCCTCGTTATAGAAGAGGACGATAGCCTCGTCCTTTGCGGAATGGAACTGCGAATCAACTTCGCACCGGGGGTCAGAGCATGTTCGGCAATTGCATGGCTAATGCTTCTGCCACAGCTTGAGGTTAAGTAGATTTCAGTAGTCCTGGCTGACGGGGACCACACGCCAAAAGCCTGCGAGGCCACTCAGACTTAAGGTGGGAGGTGCAAGGGCGGCCACTGCATGGGTTCGGATAGGCAGAGTGCTGCCATACGTACATACCCACACACGACATGTAGTAATACATACATTAATACATACATGCATACATACCTACCTACATACCTACATACCTGCATACCTGCATGCATGCATGCATGCATGCATGCATGCATACATACGGCCGTACCGATGTACGTACGTACACCCAGACATACAAAGACAGGCAGGCAGAAACAAACGAGACAGGCAAGCAAGGCAACTGTGCCAGGCACACCAGGGGTGCTTTGCATGAATGCTTCTGACATCCACACATCAGACATGAAGCAGAAACAGGAGTGTACCGATTTGGGCACCTGCATCCACATATGCATGCTTATGAGCATGTTAGCCTGCACGTGTGCGCATCCATCAGGAAAGAGGGCTATTTCCACAAGTACATTCTGATGTGATATATATATATATATGGATAAGCATGCGTGCATGCATGCATGTATGTATGTTTGTATGTATGTTTGTATGTATGTGTGTATGTATGTGTATGTATGTGTATGTATGTGTATGTGTGTGTGTATGTGTGTGTATGTATGTGTATGTGCAAATGTTTACATGTGCACATATATACAGGATTGCATAGGGAGAAAGAGAAAGCTCTCTGTGTGTCAGTGTTCATGTATGTGCATATATACGACATACGTATCTACGTATGTATGCAACCATTCATATTTGTGTGTACATATGTATATGTGTATGCATTCGTTTATGTATGTGTATATATATATTATATTATATTATAT
>CAJNJA010012847.1:0-12638 GCA_905231915.1 Symbiodinium necroappetens | reverse complement strand
TATAATATATATATATATAGATAGAGGTACTTTAAGACTTCAAGGCGTGCGTATGTGCTGTGTAGGTACATGGACCCTGCGGGCAAGCTCACGACCTGCAAAGGTCGAGGATGTCGAGCCCGTGCTAAGGTTGCTGAGGTCAGAAGCAAAAACAAGTGTACACTTTCAGCTCTATAGGGGATCATATTATCCCGAAGAGTTTAAAGTGTGGTAGTTCAGCTACTACGCGTAGATTGTTTGGAGGCTCCGGCAAGTGTGTAAAGTTGTAGTATGTCGGATCTCGGATGGATCAAGGCTCGTCCATTAACTATAGTTCTCTTGTCCCTATCCAAACCCTAAAGCCTGCATTCTATAGGTCTTGCGTTTTCCTGTAGACTGGGATCCATGAACATGACGCAGTGATTGCCGAAACGTGACACCCTCACCCCTAGAAGAGCGCGCGTTCGACCGTACCTGCGGGATTGAAAGCGCTGGGTTCAAACCCCCTTAGGCTCCTGTGCTAGGAGCGAGATAGCCTGAGAGCCCCCTTAAGGTCCGTGAGCCGGCAAGAATCGTGCAATGTAGGGGCCTAAAGAAGGGATTAAATCGGGTTAGGGTGAAAGTTTGGTACATTATATGGTGACTTTCTGTTAGGTATGTTAGGGCGGAGTATTGCTAGTTATGCAAACTTCTATAGTACTCCCCGAACCCTCTGACTGGTGCTTGGGGATGTTTAGGAAATTCATCCAAACTCTGATTCCCTATGAGCCCTTGAAGCCAAGACCCTAGCCCTAAAGACTTGAGCTTTAAAGCCCGAGTGAACAGGCCTTAATGATAGAACAGGGCTTTCACATATGTCATGGTTTAACCACAATAAGGAACCCCAAGGAAGAGTAGTACTAATTATTCAGCCTTGTATATTCAACCCAGGAACCGCATCAGTTTGCACCTTGATCCAGTCTATGTCCCAGAAGGCATAGTCTCTGAGATACTGCGCAGATCGCGGGTCCTGCGATGTGGGATTGATTCAAAGGGTCCTAAATACCGATATTAGTAGAATGTAGGGGTTCTATAATAGAAAGTATCAGTATGGTTTGATCAAGTATCCCCTTTTAGGTACTTAGGACCCTTTGGGTGATTCAGCGCGTTCTGCAAGGGCACTGTGAATGAAGATGAGGTCTAGGGCTTGCCAAGCTTCTCTCTTCTTCGATAACCGTGCCCAAACAAAAAATCTAACTTTGTAAGATAGGCTAAAATTGGAAGGCCAAGCATTTTAAAGTTTCCCATTGGCTACGTAGGTCTGTGACACAGCCTTGTGGGCTGTGTCGGGTCTTGGTTCCAGCGCCTGGTGTGAACTTGGCGTTGAACGACCACCTCACATGTCGGTTCGAGCGTGGACATGCGCACCGCAATTTAAACGTAGTGTCAGAAATGACAGGGTCGTCGGCTCAGCGTTCAACAACAAGCAAAAACGCGACAACTGCGATCAATTAACACCACATCATATCCTGAAGCCGGCAGATCCACACTGTGAACCTTGCGCAAACTGCCAAGCGTGCATATATAATGCTTCTGCCGAGAAACTCACCGCGCGGCATATGCGGCATGCAAACCCCCAGCCTGAACACCAACCCTAAACCCTAAACCCTAAGCCCTACACCCTACACCCTACACCCTAAACCCTACACCCAATACCAGACATCCAACAACCCCGAAGCTCCAAACCCCAAAGCCAAAACCCGGAATCCTAATTCCTAAATCACTAACCCCTGAAAGCGAAAGCCTGAACTTTGGCCTATACCCTGAACCCTGAGCTCTAATAACTCGATATCCTAAGGCCTATAAATCTTAATCAAAGCCCCAAAGCCACCACAAACTGCAAGCACAAAGCCCGGCAGTCCTGAATCCACTTCTCGCAACAATCCTCAGCAGACTCTCAGATGCAATACGTGGCTCAGGGCCTACAGTAGGATGAACTTCCCACAGAAGTTCTCAACTGATTTCCAGAACGGTGAGGATGTACGGAGTTTGCTAAACGACCCAGAGACTCCAAAACTCCTTAATTAAGGAATATTCCTTAAGTCATAATAGGAACCCCAATAAGATTTAATTAATCTAAGGTATAGTCCGAAAATTCAGGGGTTTTGGAGTCTCTGGGGAGTTCCCAAGCCGACAGGGGTGCATCTGCGGTCTTGGGGGAGTGGCGGTGTTGAGGGCTTAGGGCTCCTATACGGTTGATGATATAAATCCTGCATTACCTTGAGGACCCTAAACTATGAGAATCATGGTATATATATACTCCTTCTTATGGGTAATGCAGGATTTATATCATCTAGGGTTCAGGGTTTAGGGTTTGGGGGTTCGTTATGGCTTGGGTTTGGAGTTCTCGGGTGTTAACGTGCGAAGCAGGTCGTGAGCATTTTTTCAGACCCTGGGTTGGAGCACAGAGGTTTAGGGCTTTTGGGGTTTGGGGTTTTAGGGGTTTGGGCTTTAGGGGTTTAGGGTTTCGGGTTTATTTAGGGTTTAGGGTTTAGGGTATTGGGTTTTAGGGGTTTGGGGTTTAGAGGTCGTACCATACCTTACTTGACCTCAGAAGATCTGATCCTAGCCCAGGGCTCCCCCAGGAGCGCGATGTCCTTTCAGGCTCGGGGTGCGGGGTGTTTTCAGGTATCTCGGGCTTAAGAAAGGGGGCCTTAACAATTAGAATATCCTTTTTTGTTATGTGTATGGGGTGTATAGAATGCTTATCGCGTGAGCAGGGTTTAGGTTTACACGGCCGTCAGGGTTTCTGCAGGGCCCGCAAGGTGAAGGTTGAGGTTACAGGGTGTAGCTTCCAAAGTGCGCGTCGCGTCGGGCGAGCTGCAAAGGAGCATCATGCCTGGCATCAGCAGCGCGAGATGATCTTACGCAGGTGCTCTGGTGACAGGATCTCCTCTCTGATCGGCAGTCTTGCAGTAGGGCAGCAGAATGCTTTCATTCATGTTCACCAACTCGCAGGTAGAAGCAACATTCACTCTGTGGGTTTTCGCACGATGAGGGAGTTTTGCGCTGAATCCTTTCCGAGCAATCGCTGTACCCGTTGACTGTCCTCGTGGATTGGAAGACTGATGCTTGGGATGGGGGACTCCCAAACCTCAAGCATCGGAACAGCATCGTTGAACAGAGCTCCACTTAGTGGTACAGACTCTGCTTCGGTGCTGCTTTTGAAACGATTTTTTTTTTTACGGCGGCCGCTCCAAGAGAGTAGGGCTAAGATGGAAGGGTCTTCAAGGGCTAAGACATATCCACTGGTTGCCCGGTCAACAGGACAGCGAAATCTCCTGAGCCCTAAACCCTAAATGTCTAGACCGGACCCTCTTTTGAGGAGGGCTCTGTCTCCTCCGAGTGCTAATTGGCAGCCAAGCATCTTGTCCACTGTTGCAGTTGCCATAGAACGTGCGATAGCCTTCCAGTGCTTTTCTAGACCAACTCAATACATGGAGAGCTAAACCCTAAACCCTAAACCCTAAACAAATGCCATCTCCTCAGGAATCAATCCCTCTGACAAGCTCCCGAAGCCCCGAACCCCCGAAGCTCGAGGTCATAAATCATGCTTCCGAAAATGCCGACACCCCTTAAACCCTTAACCCCTAAACCCTAAGCCCCTAAATCCCTAAATCCCTAAACCCCTGAACCCTCTAGAAGCCCGAAGCCCTAAACCTATGCCCTGCCCTAAACCCTCAGAACCTCCGAGAAAAAAGCTCCTACTTAAAGAACCATGACACTTTGTAGCTACTGCAGAGGCCTAAATAACTGCCAATCATATGTTGGGGGTTCTCTTACTATAACTATAGTATAATGGGCCCCAAAACTCCATTCTAAATATTAAGGCCCCCATCTTAGGTTTCCTGAAATGCTCCTTTCAAGGGTTCTACAAGGGATGCCTGGGCGTGAAGGCTTGCAGGATCACCCGAGTCCTGAATGAGGCTATCCCTAAGGCTTTACGGATGCATCCAAACATCATATTATGTAGGGCTGTTGGGCAATTTTGAGCCTTAGGGTATAACTGCTTATGACCTCAAATAAAGTACTTGTGACCTTGCTTGATAGGTCCCATGCTCCTCCAAGTATTGAACAAAGGATTGTTGGTCACAGAGCCCAAACCCAGCATGTCTAAAGGCAACACTAGCTAAATGGGGGTTCGTGGAATGATTCCTTTAATGGTTCTATATCTATAATAAGGGATTCAGGGTTTGGGGAGTTTAGGAGGGGCAGAATTGTGAGAAGATTGTTTCGATATAGAAAAATAAAATCAGGAACCCTCAAGCTTCACAAACCCTTTTTTCAATATCCCTGCACGAAGAGTCCCGTATATACTACCCTACATCCTAAGCCCTAGATGTATCAAGGGACCCCCTCTACTCCCCTGTCAGCTACAGGGACTCTGCCTTAAACCCTATAAACCCTAAACCATCCTAAACCCCACACCTAAGTGTGCGAGCAACCCTAGGCCTCCATGAGGGTTCCTTTACGGGTTTATTGAAGGGTACCATAAGGGTTCTACAGCGGTTCCATCGGGTTTATATAAAGTTTCAGGCTACATGTACCCATCTAGTGTATATACTTAGGCCTTAGAAGGGCGTCTATATAGGTAATGTAAGGCCGAATTCTGAGTATATACCAGATAGGTGCCTGGAGTTTTTGGGCAAGTCGGGGCATGTGACAGCACGTCGAAGGTCGACTTGTATCCGAGCTCGCAGCTCCCTACAGCGTAATGTAGGGGCCTTAACCTTAAGAATTGAAATAGGGTTTTGGGCTCCTTTCTAGTGTATAATACGGAACCTAAGGAGCAAAAGGGCCTTATTAATAATTGGAATGGAGTTTTGGGCTCCTTTCTAGTATATAATACGGAACCTAAGGAGTAATATAGGCATTAAGTAAGGCTTCTGTATTAATGGTCCTGGTGTGCTCGGGAGGCCAGTCAGTGGTATGTCACGGTTTAGGTTTAATAGAGGGACCTCAGTAACTGGGAATATGGGATTCTTCATGAAGGGATGTTGCAATAATAAATCCAGGCCTGTGAGAAAACTCAAAGGCGACAGCTCCCAGGTGTTTCCTGCAAATTGGCCACCTCACAGTGGGGTTGCTCTCGAAAAGCTTTGCCGTCCGTTCTTCGAGACTAGATTCCAGGGCGCAGCGCTTGGGGTTGGGTTTGCGGTGTAAGGTCTACTTGATCCGGCCTTCAGCCACCGGTATACGAAAAACACATGCTAGCTCCACTTCCTCATTCTATCTCCCGGAACACGCAACTGCCGAGCAGCAAAGATCCGTGTTAATGACGAGCTCCTTTGCCACATGGGTTGCAGAGTTTACTCTGATACGATGATCCAGCAGGGTTTAGGGCCGTTTAGGGTTCCCAGAGACTCCAAAACCCCTCAATTAAGGAATATACCTTAAATCTCATTAGGGTTCCTCTGGGTTGAGGGCTTAGGGTTAACAGGGCTTCACGATCCACACTGTTGTTTGGACTATCGTGGCCAAGGAAGGTTGCTGCGGTTAGCGATGTTTGCAAGCTTGTGTGGGAGTACGTCTGCCCAACTGAGCCAGTTATCACCTCAAAAGACATGTTGGCAAAACCTTCAACCAAACAAAGACAATCGCTTTGACATGCGGGGCTTTAGGAAAAGGTGAACAGGCCGATTATCCTGCTGCCTCTCTGGAACAACCTTAAACCCGAAACCCTAAACCCGGCCTTCCTGACAAACCTTACAACAGCCAAAACCGAAAATCCCACAATCCATAACCCCGGCCTTCGAACACATATGAGTAGTTCTCTAAATTAGGGTCCCTTTAACAGGTTCCTTAAAACGATCTATAAGGGCTTCGATAGGGTTTCTATAAGGGTACGAAAAATGTAGTTTTGTTTTGGGGAGGGGGATCCCATTTTAAAGTCACCAGCATAGTATGGCACCCTCGTAAAGAAGGACCCTAAAAGGGACCCTACTATAGAGAACTACCCTTGTGAATCAACCGCGAGACCCTAAGCAACCAGGAGTCGCCTGCTAATGCCAGTGCCCAAAGGTGACCTAGCCCCCCTACTTAGGGTTTAGGGCTTAGGGCATGTCGGCCCGTGGTGGTGGAATTCAACCTGTGCCGATTCCCAAATTTGGGGGACGTTGGTGCTGGTAAGTTCCAGAGACGTGCATCGGGCTGCTTGACTCAAATCTCCTTACTTTACCATGTACCATATGCCGACTTCCATGGTAATTGGTATCTTAAGACCCACTTTACTGTCTTTAGAGCAACCCGGTTACTGATCATCTAGTTTGGGGCGTCCAGATCAACAACTCGAAGGACTGGCCTTTTTCTCAAACGAATTTGTTCCTTTCTTTTGCTTCCAGTACTTTCTTCATTCACAGGGAAAAAAGATCTTCCTCAACATCGAACTGCAAGCGCAATCACAAGCTCCCTTGAGGTGCAACCACCCGTGTAAACCCCTCGCTGTTTATGATGATAACACACTCAAAACGACACGTCTCACGCCGGGAAAGAGAAAAACCATCAAAGTTGGGATTGCTTAGAAAGGTTGTGTGATCTGAGGTTTTATGAGGGCTTCACAGGGTTTGTGCCCAGAACTACTGAGTTCTATGGTTTGTATTTTTTTTCATAAGGGCATGGTCGGGGTTTATTGTGGGGACGGAGTTGCTTACCATTAGGGTGGATTCTGATGTTAAGGATCCCAGTATTCGACACTCCCATAAACTATTGCTGTAGTAGGCCCTGGGTTTATGCAGGCTATATGCGACTGTAGGGGCAAGGCTTAAGAATCTCATGGGTGGTCTTGTAGCATGGCAGCTCGGGCAACAGACACTCGAGCTATGCGCAAGCTCCCCCTCCCACACAAAGAAAACACAAGTTTAAGCCATCTCTGGCAAGAAAAACAGAGTGCACTGCATGTGATCTGGCATCCCTTGCCTCAGGCCTTTGCTGACTTGAGCCCTGCAAGTATATTGTCGGAAGACGATTTGAAGACGATTACTTCGTATGCAAACCGCAGCAAGCCGCATAGATCATTCTTTCAGAATTACGCCGAAGCCTTGAACAACCAAAGTTCCCAAGCCACTCCCGACCTGCTCGCATTAGCCCCGCTCGGTGCCTCAAGCATTCGAAAATAGATTATCGTTGTGACACCAACAGGACCCCAGCTTGAACCATGGCTCCTGCTTGCCGAAGGCAAGCCCCTTGCAGCTGTGGTCCTCCTGGGTGCAGCCACTCAAACCAAAAAACACAAAACCCCACATCCCAGACCCTTAAACCCTAAACCCTAAACCCCACATCCCAGACCCTGAAAGCCCTAAACCTAACAGAAGGTGGTGTTCGGCAAATGACCTTGTTCGCTGGCTCTCTCTCTCCAAGGTCTCTCTCTCACTCTCTCTGGGTTTAGGGTTTAGGGTTCTCCTTCTTCCCCTCTCGCCCGCCTCTCTCTCCCTCTCTCTGCCTCTCTCTTTCTCTCTGCACTCTCCCTTTCTCTCTGCTCTCTCCCCCTTTCCTCTCTCTCCCTCTCTTTCATCTCGTTCTCTCTCTTTCTACATTTCCCTATCTTTCTTTCTCTCTCTCTCTCTCTCTCTCTCTCTCGCTCGCTCTCCCTCTCTCTCTCCTGCTCTCGTTGTCTCTTTGTCGCTGTCGCTCTTTCTGTGCCTCTCTGTGTCTCTCTCTCGCTCTCTCTCTGTCACCGTGTCTCAATGTCTCCCTGTCCCTGTCTCCGTCTCTCTCTCTCTCTCTCTCTCTAACGTCCCCCTGTCTCCCTCTCTCTCTCTCTCTCTGTCTCCCTGTCTCACTCTCTTTCTCTCTCTTGCTCTCTCCGACTCTCTTCCGTGTGGCTTCTTGTCCCTCAATCCGGCGCTCTCCATAAATAGACAGATGTAAGCACCCGAATTGAAAAAGATGTGCATGCAGGTGAGTGCTGGCTCTGTTCCCCACGCCTGCTCTCAGTGATGAAGAGCAGACTTTATTGCAGGATCCTTGCAAGTGCACCAAGCTTACAAACCGCACATTATTTTACATTATATGATCGTTTTTTAGGAAAAGCCTACAAAATCAGGGTATGGTAGTAGGCTTCAGGGTTTAGGATCGCGCATTCAGAGCGTTCGGGTTTAAGGGACCGTTGTTGGAATGCGACCAAGTGCAGGAGACAGCTTCGACATGAATCGAAACCGCCGAACCCGAAACGTATGAGACCCAAGGCATAAATTTCGCACCATGAACTTTGGCCCTCTATGCCTACATGTTGCTGCTGAACTCCAAACTCAGCGTTGCCGCTAGGTCGTCCGAATGACCAGCCCAAGCAAGAATGTGAGTACGACTGCCAGGCCAAGCCAAGTGTCGAAAGGAAACCTCGGCGGCAATTCGAGAGTGCAGTGTTCGTTCTATGTGTCGTTGTGCAAGTGTAGGCTGCTGGTCCGCGCAAAACCTGTAGTGTCGTTGAGCCGTTCCATTTACTCACCAGTTCTAGGGTGTCGTAAGGCTCTAAGGACTCATATTTTCAAGGCTTTTGGGCTACTTTGAGCCTTAGGGTAAATGTAATGTAAACAATGGACGTCTCTTGCGGGCTTCCTATTGGAAGTTGGTGTCGGAATCATGCGTCATTCAAGGATTTTGTCTAGTCTGGTGGCAGCTTTTTGTCAGTGGAGAACCTAGCTTAGGGTTAGGATCCTATGCTGCAGAGCCATAATAAACATATTACGACGGTTGGCATTATTGTTATTACTACTGTATTGTTATTCTTACCATTGTTATGGCTACTACTATAAACGCCAAACCCTAAACCCTAATTATAATAACCCTAAACCCTAAACCCTAATTGTAATAACCCTAAGCCCTAAACCCTAAATATAATAACCCTAAACCCTAAACCCTAACTATAGTAACCCTAAACCCTAAACCCTAACTATAATCACCCTAAACCCTCAACATCCAGCTCTGGGCTCCGGTATCTCACGGTACATCCCCAGAAACTGGCGAAGAAATTCTCTCATAACATGGGCTTCCACGGTTTAGGCTTTACAGCTTAGGGTTTAGGGTCTCCAACGAAGCCAGAATCATCGGTTTAGGGCTTTAGTCAGGGCCATGGGGTTGGAGCGTTCTGGGGTTACAGGCTTCAGGGTGTAGGGCTGTTTGGTTATAGGGCCGGGCTTTCTCGTTAGTTACAGGATCATACATCGGGTTTAGGGTTGAGAGCACAAAGGATGTTTGTTGCAGTGCGAGTCCTGGTTCGGGGTTTTGGGCACAAACATTCCTAATAAGGCCACCTGGCTTCCTCAAAAGCGAAGAGAATGCGGCTTGTTTACAAAAAATGATCATGATGTTATCAACAACCGTGGAAAGACAAACGCGGTTCCGAAGTACAAGATATGCGTTCTTGAGAAGGCTCTGCCGAGGCACCACGTTTGCAAATGTGTGGGGTCCCACGTTGCAGGCCTGTGCCACAAGAACCATACATGCTAAATCTTAGCCGTATTAGACTGCCAGTGATCGACATGATCAACAGTAGACTCAGTAGACAACAGGTTACAACCCGAGTGCTCAACGGATTGCAGCTGGGGGGCAGTAAGATTTGCAGCAAAGAACAGCGCCCACCCCGTTATTCAAGGTGAGAAGAGCTGTCGAGAATCCGGAGACACTACACGTGGGGCTAAACAAGGGCTAAACAGATGCCAGATCCCAAAACAGGCTACTGTTTGTATACCCACGTCTAAGCACCCTATCAGAACCGAAACAAGCTTGCACTACAAGACACCTTTGACGGGGACTTGGGGTGTATACTCGCAGAGTTGCACAGGGCCTAGAGGCGAATATCGGAAAACTCTGACGAATCATGCCGGCCTTTACCCGAACCTGTCACGAAACCACCACTTCTAAATTACAAGGCACCTAGCTTCCATCGTGTAAAGTACCTTATAAGCAACAAAGAGCTTCCAATTGAATATATATATATACATATGTCTTAAATTCTGGTATAGGATCCCTAATGTATGATTTCAAGAATGTTTTTGAACTAAGGGGATATGGGAAGGCCTGGGAAGATGGTAGCCTTCTGGACTCCCGGCGCAACTCTGAAGAGCACTATTCTAAAGCAGTTCTTTGCCCCAAAACGATCCATCCTAGAAGCCCCGTGCAATCTCTGAACTCCCCATCTATTCGAATCACCCTCAGGCTCTATGTGCCTATATAGTGGGTACATCGGCCTTAAAGCACTACTTATGTTGGAGCCTCTTTCAGGCCTAAGTATTATACTCTTCTATCTGGGAGTTTTTTCTAGGGCTCTTTGACCCTTGTAGTGAGATACCAAAGCTTAGCCCCCAAAGCCGAAACCCTCCCCCCGAAAGCCCAAGACCTTGGGACCCTAAACCCTAAACCCTAAAGCAATAAACCCCAAACTCCCAAACTCCCAAACCCTAAAACCCTGAAGCCCTAAACCCCAAACTCCCAAACTCCCAAACCCTACAACCCTAAACCCTCAAACTCGAAACCCTCAACTCTAAAAACCCTAAACCCTTAACTCTAAGCCCAAAACTCCCAAACCCTAAACCCTACAACCCTCAAACCCTCAACTCTAAACCCTAAACCCTTAACTCTAAGCCCAAAACTCCCAAACCCTAAAACCCTAAGCCCTCAAACTCTAAAACACTAAACCCTAAACCCTAAACCCTCAACTCTAAAAACCCTAAACCCTAAACCCTCAAACTCTTAAGCCGGGAGCCTCAAGGTCTAGGACCCTTTTTTTTGCAGTTCTTTGGCTTCGGCCTAGGATCTCCGGTGAAGAGATCCGCTGGCTCGGTGCCGGCAGGAAAGTGCCAGATCTGGCGAAGCTGAAAGGGTTTGGGGTTTAGGGATTTCGGGTTTAAGGATTTCGGGTTTAGGGATTTCGGGTTCTAAGGCTCTAAGGACTCATATTTTAAGGCTTCTGGGCCAAAAAGCCATTTAGGAGCCTTAGGGTTATGGCTTGGGGCTTAGGGATTTCGGGTTTAGGGGGTTAGGGATTTCTAAGCTGGTTTAGGGGTTTAGTACTTCGAGGTTTAGCGGTTCAGGCTTTGGGGTTTGGGGTCTAGGGCTTCGGGAGTTTGTGGTTTCGGGTTTAGGGTTCGAGGTTTCGGGTTTGGGGTTGAGGGTTCTAGGGGTCCTTATTTAAAGGGGTCAGTAAGGTTACCACCAGGGCTCTATAAGGGTTCATGGTTTGAGCTTTAGGGCGTTGTGGCTTAAGTTTTAGGCTTGTTTTGTGTAGCGTAGGCTGTTTTTGTCCCACTTCCTGAGGCCCCTGAACCCGACACCCGAAGGGTCCAAGAGCTCAAGCAATACATCATTAGGCCCCAAAGTACCGGAGAAGGAAGGGCTGCGAAAAAACTTGTAGTAGTATTCTCTACAGACTCCTTATCAGTATACTACTATACTGGAACGTACCCAAAAATTTGTTCTGAGTGTTGACTCCCGCGTTTTAACCATGGTCCATTTGAACCAACGATTTCGGCCATTGAGGACCCAAACCTATATGCAAACCTCAAGCCGTAAGACTCAAACCATAGAACCTAAACTCCATGAGGCCCTTAGAAAGGTCTTCGACACCTTCTTCAAAAACCCTGTCGGACCATCCTGCCCCGTCAGCTCCCTTCCGAAAAATGACGGCGACCTTGATGTTCTGGTCGTTCCACCTGGGCCATGGGTTCAGGAGAGGTAGATTTGTTTGGGACTGCAGAGAGGGGGGCTCGGGGATTATAGGGTGTGGGGGTTTAAAGTAGGATCCCCAATATAATGGGGACCCTCCAAACAGCAAGCCCTAAACTACGGGAAGCCGGCGAAAGCCAGGGGCAACAGAGAGGGGTGAGCTTTAGACTTTGGGTTTAGGGTTTAGGGTTTAGGGCTCTAAACCTAAATTGGCGCGTCTGCCTTGCAGTTGCTGCTGGGGCCCCTCCTGAGGTTAAAGACGCCACCTGGATGACGCTTTTCAGCTGCCACCGCCCCAACAATTATTCGTTCCAATCGTTCAGGCGCCCACAATGTCAAACCACATAGAACCCGTACTGTAAGGGCCTTACCAGTTAGAATGCAGGTTTCGGCTCCACTAGAGTATAATTGCAAAAAGGAACCCTGCCAAGCTCAACCTTGAATCTTGGAGCCAAAGACGACTCGCTAAAGACGACAGTAAAAGATATGATGCACTGTCGCAAGCTTTCGGTGACCGTCGTGACCTCCCTTTCATAGCTGCGCTAGGTTTCGGTACTATTCCCTGAAGTTTTGGGCCACAACCGAAATCCGTGATTGTTTCGTAGTACTTTCATGTGTGTTTTCTTGAAATCCATGGCATCAAAGATGTCAGCTGCACCTCAAAGAACGACAACACAAAAACCGGACACTCAAAGTACTGTAAGAAATCAAGACACCTCCAACAAACACTTACAAGGACAGTGTGCGTGTGCGCGTGAAAACGCACAAAAGTATGTATGCATGCACATATGTACATATGTACATATGTACGTATGTACATATGTACATATGTACATATGTTTATGTATATGTATATGTATATGTATATGTATACGTATATGCATATGTATATGTATATGTATACGTATATGTATATGTATATGTATACGTATATGTGTATGTATATGTATGCGTGTATGTGT
>CAJNJA010012845.1:0-12921 GCA_905231915.1 Symbiodinium necroappetens | reverse complement strand
TAGGGTTTAGGGTTTAGAGTCTTTCTGTAGACTTTCTATCAACTCTTATTATCTTATAGATGATAAAGTTGATATAACACTTTTAGTATCTACAGATAGTGAAGTTGATAGAAAGTCTACATATAGCTTATGAAACGTAACTTTATATGATCTTTCAATATAAACTGAATACTAACTTCATGTAAACTTAATATGAGTCTTTGGGATTTGGGATAAAGTATACAGTAGTGACTGTCAGTAGTGACGATCGTGGAGTGAGGTGACAATACTGGCGTTTGAAAAGCCGGTAGACTTGTGCATTGAGCCACAGCATGGTCCTGAGAGAGTTCGTGGCCAGCAGTTTCTAAGCAGACAGCAAAGGCATGGCAAGAAATCTGCAGCCTGATCCCTGGAAGCGGCAGAGGCCAGCATTTCAACACCCGGAAGGTAATCGCGAATGCCTGGAGAATCTTCATCTGCTCTCGGAGGGTCCGCTCTGAGTCCATAAGCTGTGCCTGGCAGGAGGGTCTACGTTTCTTTTGGCTAATTATACTAGTCTTCCACTTTCCAACCTGCCCAGCAATCTTCGCACTGTAGCACTGACTTTTGATGTGGGTGAAGCAGGGCTGAAATGGCGCTGGACTTGCGCATGATGCTGAACTCATCCCTTACTCTGCTTTCGCGGTTGTTGCAGCCTGCAAATCCCAGGACCCTACTTTCTTGTGGCTTTCGCAACCTCCAGTCCCCTGTTTTGCAGCTGTAGTCGGCAGCAATTGCTGAGTCCCATGAGGGCCCCTAAACTTTCTGTGAGACGGATAGAAAGCTTCGACGCCCAGTAAGTGCTTATCCATATAGTCAGGACTAAAAGGCAACCTACCACTTATGAACCAGAAACGTAATATAGTTTTGCCGAATTTAAGAGGTCTTCGGGTACATGCCCATGTTGAACGAATTTTGAAAGTCTTCTGGGCTTCTTAGTTGCACACACCATTAGTGTACAAATATGTTGATACATACACTCGGTCTGTGGAAGCCACTCTATTTCGTCTTCGTCTAGGCAGTGGGCCTAAACTTCATGGTCAACAAAATCTGGCTTCCGAAACGGCTATTCAGAGGATAGGCTTCTTGCTGATTCTGGAAGATACAACGACAGCTCATGGATCGAGCGCATGCGAGGATTGATGAGAGCGCGCGCCTGGCTTTATCGATCCTTCCGGGTGTGTCGAGTTTGTCGAGCTTTCCGGGCGTGTTCAGGCTTATCGGGTTCATCTGGTTCAGCGGCTGTAGCAGAGCACATCCTCTGTTTCTGCGCGCAATGGAACCTTCGGAGGATCTCAGCTCATCCAGGCGAACTTCGGCTTCCTGAACCGCTACACCCCCGTGAAGGCGCCTTCTCTCGCGCGAACTTCTGAGTCGCCTCAGTGAGGCTCCGGCGCGCGTCCTCCAGCGGCAGCTCTGCCAAGGAGGGAGGGGCCAGGGGCTGAGCATTGAATCATTGAAAGCACAAAACCCCCCAGGCGACCATCTTCTTGGATGGAATAAGACTGCATTTCCACTTGAAGCCCGGTGTCCTCAAGAAGGCGCTCCAGCTCCATCCTCCCGATGTTTGGGAACCGGGACGGGGGAACGGACCGTGGTTCGTACAAACCAACAGGCGGTCATATATTGTTGAATGTTTGCCTTTCTGTTCTAGGTTACGCAACCGCGGTGACCTCTTGTGTTGCCACTATGGAATCACGCCCGATTCAGTCATCCTCATTCAAACGCTTTGCACATGGCCAGGCGAATGAAACACAAATAAGGCAATCTGCAAAGCACCAAATCCTTGAAAGACAAGGGTGCTTGTGACACAGGATTTTTGCTCAAGAAATCGCTTCTTCAACACGTAGGCTTGCTGCTGGCACTTCTGGTCATGTGTGCCTCCGGGCAACCTCAACGCCGATGCCGTGGCTGGACCGCTCCTCTGCACTGCCCCTCGGAGGACGCGGAAGCGCACAACTTGCTTGTCTGGAGAATGACCGGGCGTAGCAACAAAGTTCACGCAATTCGGTTGACAGGTGCTTGTGGTCATGGCATGGAGCAAACCAGGTCCCAGGCTAAGGCGACTCATCCACCCACAGCCGCCGCGAAACCCAGTCATCCCAAAACACATTATCCGAAGTGGCCTCTCAATTAGCCAGCCATAGCCAGCCTGGACTCAACGCTGTCAACTGAAGCAAGGCTTCTGCTACCCGACTCGACAATTCACAAACTCGCTGATGCCCCTGATTCCCCTTCCCAGCCCAACAGCTGCGGCTCGGTTTCAATGCACATCCCTGGTCCCCTCAGACCAAAGAGTTCGCAACCCAAGGCGCTTAAGGCCCAGAAAGCGCGCTTCCGCGTCGGCCAGCTGCTTCTTCAGAGCCTGGCTGCGCTCCTCGGCGGCCTTTGGCGATGGATCCGGCGGTATACACTCTCGCGGCTGGCACCTACTGAGCCCGTAGTTTTCGCACGATGCTCTTGCTCGGGCTCAACATTTTAGAAGTCTGCCTCCCAAACTGGCCCGAACTCTTTCCCAAAAAAGTCTCACAGCCACCCGCAGCTCTCAAGTCGCAGCTGAAGGCACTGTGTGGAAGTCCTCCCAGACCTTCTGCGCGCTCTGCAGCAGCTGGGAGCCCAAGCGGCCCAAGAGCACCTGGCGGCAGCTTCCACAGCTTCCCCCTGGGTCGGGGTACTTCGACAGGCCGGTCCACGATTCGAAATCAGCAAGAAAAAAAAGGCTTCTTCCGAGCGGAGACGGGCGGCCACACATCTGCACGAGTGGCTCCGACATGCCGGCTCAGCATTCTACCACGAGCCCTGTAGAACCGAAGCTTCCACTCTTCACTCAACTGAGTTCACCGTACTGACGATCCGATTCCTGTTTTCGACCGCCTTAATGCGGCGATGACAACAGTGGCGACCAAAACGATCCCGACGACAATCGCGATGGCGACGACTGCACGGGCATCATATCACATTCCGCGACCCCCTGCCCGACCAGGCATCGCTACACTTCGCATCGTTACGGCCGTGACTTGGGAGAACTACACCTGGAACGAAAATGTGCCATCATGTGCGCCTAGCACACGGCGACTTGCAACCACATAGTGCGAAACAGCATAGCTTTTGGATGTGTACCTCTATCTGAATCTGCCCATTGTGCAGTAAGTATACATGTACTTTCTAAATATTCACGTATTCATTCGGGTCATCTCGAATAATATGCATGCATAACACACTGGTTGTCTGGTACTTACATACAACGCACACACACACACACGCATACTTACATACGTACCCACATGCCTAGGTGCATACACACGCACACATGCACGTACTGTAAATACACGCTTTGCAGTGAACTCATCAAATGCGTGCCCCGCGAGCCTCGGCCTTCGCTGGGCCCAACGCTTTCTGCAGGTAGGCCTGCCTCAGCCGATCCTGCACGGCGGCACACGGATCTCAAAGTCTCAGGCTTCCGGATAAAGGACAAAGCAGTTTGGGGCTTTCAGCTTCCTGCCTAGGACGGTAGAAGGATTTTTTGGTTACCGGGCCAGTATCTGCTCTACGGTTTCAGAGGTCAGTGCCCAGCCTAGGATTTTTTTTCCCGAGGTGATTGTCACAGACTGTCACAGCCCCGCTTTCGGTACCGAGAAATCGGGAATCAGGGCAGGCTCACAGGTTCAGAGATCTGGTAGCATGATAAGCCAATATAAGCCGAAGAATCGACAGCCAGTCACAAAACAAATATCAGGAAGAAAGCCGGAGGGCGTTCGACCGGCACTGCAGGGAAACCAGTGCGAAAGACGTCGGTGTACGACTTCGCCGGAGCCCTGAACAGGAAGAAGAGCCAATGCTCGACGAGCCGCAGCCAAGGAACGGTGAAACGTCCACTGGCAAACAAACAGCGACTCCGTCAAGCGCCCCCAGCCCACCGTACGTTTTCAGCACTTTGCAAGCATGACATGCCATCATTCAGACACATACAGTAGTGCGTCTAAGAAACTGCAGGAAATTCAGAGTCTCGAGAGGACGGCCCGTGGCTCTGCCTGCTTCAGCTCGCCCTTTGGTTTGATAGTTTGATCCCTGGCACCCACTTTACTCATCGAGAGTGGCGATGCGTCGCCGCCAAGCCTAGGCCCTATAGGCCTTAAACCGTTCACTTGCTAAGAGCAAAGATACGGTGGTCTTGAGCCCGCAAAACCCTTTCTGAACGAGGTCTCTCTTTTTTACGGAGCCCTGAAGCCTAGAGTCCCTGAGCTTTGAACACCGTTTCAAGAAGCGGTCCCAGTCGGCGGCAAGCTCATGAAAGCTTGTGTAGGTTCCCGAGGCCAGGACCTCCCGGGCAAGGGGCTTCGGTTTTCGGGAGCAGTGGTGCTTCCGTGATCCGACCTTCTGCTCAACTGGCTTGTAGAGCTCGTGCGCCTGGGCGCAATTGCAGCCCAATAGACAGCCCCACGGAAGAGCGAACCATCGAGCGATTTTGGCACGACGACATCACTTCCGCGTGCTCGAAGACTCTGGCGGCCAGAGCGCGAGGCGGTCGCACTGCCGCTGTGATGCACTCTGGTTCTCCTCGGATGCTCGATTGGCATAGCCCTTCCCTTGACGTTGGGTTTTTAGCTACACCTGGGTTGAGGTGATATGACCACAGCCAGAAAGCGCTACCAACTTCCGGGACATGCATGAGACCCGGTTTGGCGCTTGCATGCGCTTGCACTGGCTCTCACGGGACGGAATCGGCCAGCTTAGGTCTCCGTGGTGGCATGCTTTGTGGTGAGACTCTGCCGTGACGTGCCCGAAGAGCTGGCGCACGCGCGAAGAAAACCTGGATGGCTTCTTGTTTCATGCATGTACAATCTGTGAATCCTCATCTCAGCAGTGCAAACGCCGATAAATTTGGGCAACCTCGAACACACAAGAAACATATCGTTGATTGAAGGGGGTTACAACAGCTTGGAATATAGGCTTGCGGCCGGCGCACGAATGCCGCACTTCTCTGAGAGCTACCAACTTGGTTTTACTGTCACAGCCGCAGACAACTGAACCATCCTCTTGCTTGCTGCTGCACTGCAGCAGCACCTATTTGTGTTGAAATGAGCCGAATGGACTGCGGAGAAATGTTGGCCAGCTGATGCCAGCTGTATGTGTTGATAGGCCATGCTGGGCCAAGCGGAGGTGGCATGTTGAATCATATTGACAGGTCTGTGAGCCGGCGATGAAAGCAAATTCACCCTGCCGAACCACCACAGATCCGAAAGCCGGAACCTGCAAGAATCCCAATTCTGTACTCGGGAGGTCTGCAGAGTCTACAATCGACATCCACAACTTGAACCATGCATCCCACGCATGCAGAAAGGGAGCTGGGCTCGGCTTTCCCTGAATCTTGGGTCGGCATCCAGCCGAGCATTCAGAAGTAGCCTGGGTAAAGCATGTGGTGCCAAGGCAAACGGCTCCCTGATGCTTCCTCACAGGAATTGTTCTGCCTCTGTTTCCTCTTGCGGGGACATGGCTGGCTGACCTTGCTGTTGCGAGTCCCCGAAAAGCCTAGCAGGTCAATGGCTCGAGAAGACCGAAGCGAATCCTACAACAATATCCCTCCGACATGCTTTAGACAGCCAGGTTTCTTCAGGCCCTCCGCCTTCGCCTCCTTGTGGAGCTCCCTCAACCTGAGGTCAGCTTTGATGTTTGTGATTCCTCTTGTCCACATGGAGGTGGAAGATTCGGCCGGCTTGTTGTACATGGTATATACCAGCCGGAGCCCACCACTTGTGGCCTGGTCTCTTAGGGCCTAGGATCTTTCTTAAATTCTCTAAGTCCTTGTGTAGAATCTGACTGCAAGTTCTCGAATTTTCCTGTCATGTTCGAGAAGCTGCTCCTTCCCCAAACCCCGAATGCTTCATAAGCATTGCGCGGGCTATTTGAGTTTATATGTAGTCTTCAGTCATGTTCGAGAGGTTGGCTCAAAATCCCTTGTTCCCTTTGGAGTAGTTTGCTCCAGTTCCTTCGAAGGCTGAAACACTTCGTCTGGTCTCCCTCGGGTGTTTTCGCTCTTTCCCAAACTCTCGAGTCCTTTCATCAAGCATGCCCTCGTTTGCACACGAAGTTCTGTAGCTCCTTGTCAAAGGGTGCTACCTCTCTGGACAAGGGGGAATCATATTGCAATCTGGTTCGAGCGGTTCGCTCCCCTTTCTCTTTGTCTCTGGCCCCTGTCCTTTCGAGCGGTTCGCCTCTCCCCTAAAATGCCCCAGCCAGTCTTCGAATGGTTGGGTCCTTTCGGCAGGGTTAAGCGAACCGTTCGATGAAGCATACAGCAAGTACCGACGAAAGCGACTGGAGTGACTAGGGAACTGCGGGACGCGCACATTCGAGCCGGGAGCCAGCCGTTGGAAAGAGACTAGAAAACAGAGAGGGGAGAGCAAGCGCGCTGCTTGCCTTGAGCTGGCATGGCTTTGCTCCGCCAAGGGGCTTCTCCTCCGAGAGAGGCAGGTTCTGCATCGCCGTCTCGTTCATCCTCCCCGGTGCGCAAAGCAACTGGCGAAACTGCCGTGTCAGACTCCCCCTGGCCTGGCCTCAAGTGAAGTGAAGTGGACTCCCAACCCCCCCCCCCTTTCAAAAGGAGGCCACAGCCTCCCAAGGCCTGTGACCCTGGGTCCTCGAGCGGTACGTCTGCACCGCATCCCGGAGCGAAAGGCGCAGCTGATGTTGAACCACAGAGGTCCAGGCAGATTGGATCGTCGGCACCACACCACTGTTGATCGCCTTACCTTTGACTGACTTCGATGTGTAAGGGAGGCATTATTCCATGCGATTCCTACATGCGGCCAACATCTCAAGAAGCCTTTTGAACAGTTCTCGACTGCGGACATGTCCGAAACCGCATGTGGCTCAAGGCTCCCACCCCTCTGAAGACACGAGCTGAACTTGTCGTCTGCTGCCCTGGCGCAATACTCCCCGGCCAGCTCTACAAGCATGGCCCCATTCACCAATTGCCCATCGATCTTCTTGGGTTTCAAGAACCTCGAGGCTGCAGGAGCTCGGCTTTGGCGGGCTTTCAGCCGCGACTTGCAAAGGGCTCGCTGCTCGCTGTTGGAGGGAACTTCGGCCTCGCCCGATTCTCAGATCTTATGCCATTGAAACCCGAAGAAAGCCAGGTGACATGTACACCTTCTTGACGAAGGCTTCCACCTGGAAAGTTCCCGAGTCCCCCAACTCCAACTCGAGAAAATCCCCAGGACGCTTCGAAGCCCGAACCCCTTCGCCGGTCGCAGCCCTATGGGGCCAGTCTTTCCATAAAGAAACGTGAAGTCTGGGCCGGGCACCGCGTGCCCTGCGAAAAGTCCCAGCTTTCAGACTCTGAAAACGAAGACCCCTTCTTGAGGTCAACCGCGAGATTTAGGCATGATGTATACTTCCACGACCCTCTCTCCACTTAATTGTCCCAGAAAGTTCCTTCCTTCGCCACCTCTGGACCCGTGATTCGAACGCAGGCGAATGATACGTTACAGACGTGCAACAGTGCATACATTGGCGTGCGTGATCCCTGAAATGCGCTGTTACGCTCTCACAACGCGGGCAAGCCTGATGAGGTCTCAAGTTCGCATAGCTGGACTTATAAGGACAGCGGAGCACATCAGGACCAGGTCAAGGAAACAGAAACACGCTGGTACAAAGGCCGAACAAGTGACGGCAAGTGTGTTCCTGCGAGGCTGATGCCGAGTACAGATCCGGCCTGCTCACGGAACTCCGGGCGCAAGGACTCGTAAGGCCTTGGCTCTGCTTGTGACCGGCACTAGCCGCCTTCAGCTTGGTCGAGCATTAGCTGATTAGCTGGAGCACGGGCCTCTCCCAAATGGGGCGTCACTGATGCAAGCTTCGATTTTGTAGCGAATCTCTTCGATGCCAAGACTTGCAGCAAGAGAGAAAAACATGTGGCGTCCTCAAAAGCCCACCAAAGTGCAGCAAGCCACAGCTTTTGGATGTTCCGCAGGTCGGCCTCATCAACCACAGGCCGAACGATCGTGGCACAGTCGCGCTCCCGGAAGAGATCCTCTCGGACTGGGTCTTCTCAGGCTAGTGGCTACGGCTAGTGGCCTTCTGTGCCAAGCTAACTATGCTTCAGCAAAACAAGGTCTTCATGACTGCATGAGGAGTCCAGGCACTTCTCTGTGCGGCAACTTCTGCTGCACAGACGGTGGCGGGTTCGACAAGACGACGGCATTCAGACTGCTGCACATCCTGTACCAGTGCCCTACAGTCTTGGACCATGCAGACAGGACCCTGCAGCAAAGGAGGAGGAGAAACGCGTCCTTGATCACATCCCGCAACCTGTTCTTCTCCTCTTGGCCTGCACGGGAGGGCCACGAACGACTTGCAAATCAGGTTCCAAGATCCCAAGCCTCGAACAGACTGCAAAGCTCGCTCAAGGTACTCCTTGGATGAGTGCACAGGGCGAGGACACTCTCCCAAGACGAGCGAGTGGTATCCAGATTACAACGACAAAAACGCAGCTAGGAAAGGGGAAAGGGGAAGACAACGCAACGCCAAGGGGTCACTCTCAGAGTCTCAACCCGGTTCAGCCCGTGTCCCCCTCAAAAACCACGCCGGAAGCTTCTGAGCTCTGGAACCCCCCGAAAAAAAAAAAGCGGTAGCCAGGCCGAAGCTCCTTCTCGGAGATCGGCGCCCCAGACCTTAGCAGAAAAACAGGCAGCTGAGAAACCACCGACGTTCAAGACAAAAAAAGTGAGAAGCTGCCCGTGAAGCTGCACATTTTTCTTGTCCGGATCCCAGGGGCTCATCCGCCAGACGGAGGTGGAAATCCCGCAGAACCCAGAGGAAGAGAGGGAAGTACTGGGACAGGTCCGAGGACTTCTCCTCCTCTCCGGCAGGATGGCTCAGGCTGGGGCTAGGGCTGACCGGGCTTGTCTCAGGAATGTGAACGTCCTCCGTTGTGGATAACTAACAAAGCCTATGCTGGAGCCCCTCCGAGACGTCTGAGGGGCCATTGCGTGCTGCAGCTAGGGCAGTGTCAGAGATGATGGCTTGCTCCTGGCCTAAACTGGTCTCCTGTCGTGCAATCGAGGATGCCTAGAGCTACTGTAAATAGTCGCGGTACATACGGACCGGCTTAGTCCCCACTACATGCCACTTGCAAAATGACCCTCACCTCGCTGTGGACTGCGACAATAGCGTTGCAGTTGACTTGGGATTCGTCCCTGTGAAATTATGAAGCCGCAAAACTGACAGATCACTTGCTGAGCCCGGCAGCATAGGGCGGCTTCAGTGCCCAGGCTTCACTGTCAAAAGTGAAGCTGGATGTCTCAATGGTGCATACTCAACGCTCTAAAGTTTACTACAGCCCCTTCGCAACGAAACGGGGCTCCTCGTTCCGCCGATGGCTCTTCACATGGATGTGCTTGGCTATGTGGAGGACGAGGTGAAGGTCATCGATGGCCTTGGAGCTCAACTAGACATCAACAGTCGTTGCTGCTCCCTGCCCCGGTCCAGGAGAGGTCTTCGTGCCAAGACAGCCCTTGAGGGTCGTCCGCATGGCACACGCGTTTCACGAAGAAGTAGACATCTCGAGAACCCCCGGGCCCCAAACCCGAAGATCCCAAAAGCCAAGGGCAGTTTAAACTGCATGGCTCAGGAACTAGATGGCTCGTGGCTCTTCCGCCTTGTTGGGCCTGTAAAGCCTAGAGTCTGAAAGCTTGCTGCCTGAACCCTGACACCAGACTACCTACAGCCCTTTAAGAGACGCGAAGCAGTCCAGGTGCACGCATTGTCGCGATTGTAGCATACCGACAAAGTACTTAACTTATCGACCTCATCAACCGCGTGGTACCCCGTCCAGCTTTCGAGCTCCGGCTGCCTCAAGACAAGTCAAGCCCTCAAACTAACACACCCCCAAACCCTAAACCCTAAACCCCAAACTCGCAAAAACCTTCCAACTTTCGATTTTCGAGCTCTCCAGGCCTTGGCGTCAAGACTTGTTGAAACTTGAGGCCCCCAAACCCTCTTACTTTGAGTTCCCTTCGAACTCAGCCATGTCTAAAGTGAGGACATCGACTTCGAAGCAGCAGCTTCAGTTGAACACTTCAAATCCTGACGTCGGACTTTCGAATTCCGCGGCTCGAAACATGACACCATTCTAGCCTCAGACGCCACAACATCCATCAATGCCCCCTCCCTCCTTGAACCGCATGCTCCCGGACACTTGCAAAGCAACCTGCTCGTCGATCGCCCCCATGGAGTTGTAGATAAAATACCTGGCAGCCGTCTCTCACAGCATGCGCCGGCTTCGTGGGAGCTTGCAGGTCGACTCATTCCCCCGGCTCGAACTACACGGGCAACTACACTCGCACCGAAAAGCATCCTGTTGATGTGCCGGACTTGCATCTCAGCTCCACTCCGCTGCCCCGAGACACACAGACAAATCTAAAGCCAACCAATCACAGGGCACGAGGACAACAGGATGCAAAGGGAGAGGATCTGCATGTCGCAACTCGCAGTGCGTTGCGTTGAACCCAAGCCCTCGGTGTCGATCAAGATGCAGTAGTAGTCCTACCATGCGAGACCGTGGACGGCATGCCGTCAGACTACTTGATGGAGTTGAGGCTAGGCAGCTTCATTGAAATTGTCGGGCTTAGGTTATCGCACCTCTCAGCAGCCAAGGGTAAAGGCTCGAGTTTGTCCGCCGTCAGGTACGAACTGGCGAAGAGTCGCACATTTCCGTGGAATATGACAAGTCTAGGCTGCTCAGCTCTCAAGAGGCTTTTCTGGGGCAGCGGATCCACAACCTTTCTATCAAGGTGCCAGTCGCTCCCTTACTCTCGGTTCGTGCCTGGCCTAGCATGCAGGAGCATGAGCCTCTGTAAGGAGTGTCTCACGACTCACAGTATGGTGTGGAGTGGGGCGGAGTGGGGATTGTGACTAGCTGAACCTGAAACTACCTTCTGAGCCTTTTTCGCCCGAAGAAGTGAACTCAGGCCGCTGTCCGGCGCCAGCTGCACAGGCTGACCCCAAATCCAGAGACCCTTCCTTAGCGTCGGGACACAATCTTCAACTGGCGCTGGGGATTGAGGATGCACTTGGTCCTAAGCTCTTCAGGCTCGTCTGGATTTCGCGGCTTGGCGCTTGCTGGCTGCACGTGTGCACGTGATGCTGCACGAAGGAAGTTCAGCCCAGGAATTGCTCAAGAATCCCAACCCAGACACTAAGTCTCTCAGTCAACAACAACGAAAAACACTCGTTGATATCCCAGCAGTAGGGTTGCACTTGCTGTAGATTCGCAAGCTCTCCGCAGAGCACCTCTGAACGCTGCACCTGACGAACTCTGGGCCCAGCCGCGTGCACGGGTTGATGGTTGGTCCGATCTCGAAGCCATCCTGCAAACCTGTCTCGGCGCACGGCTTCGGCAGTTTGGCGCAGGCGCTTGGACGTGAGGATTAGGACATCGTCCCGCACTCGGGAAGGAGCAGGGAATCTGCGCAAGCATGCCTTTTTAAAATCTAATAACGCCATAAAATCCTACCCAACATGAAAACCCCGCGCCTAGCAAGCGATTCAGAAGGAAGGACTTCCCCGTTCGGTAGAGCCCGGCAATCCCCACGATCCTTGGCGGCGACATCATGCACATGCCGGCACCATCCCAAAGACGTCCATCGCCAAAACGAAAGTCTGCTACACCAAAATCTCGGAGAGTTGAGAATTTCTGCTGCGGCTGAGAAGACCCATGCTTGGGGCGTGAGCCGAGTTTAGGTAGGTTCCAGCTTGTCAAAACGATCGCCCATCAGACTTTCAATCCAACATAATCCAACCAGCCAAGCCACGCAAGCCTGCCGGGGATCTGGTTGAGGATGGCCGCGGCGTTGTCCTGCAGCCAGGCTGCTTCGAGGGCATACAACTCCGAGCCTAAAACCTTGCTGGAGGTTTGCCATCGCCCTGGGGCAAGCCGTGCAAGCTTGACCCCAACACTTCCTGAAGGTGGCATTTGCCATCATCGTCGATCCGGATGAGCTGGAGGGGGCCGCTGAAATACGCCGGGTCGCCGTCGGCCATAGGGTTTCAAAATCTCTCGGCGCTTTCAGAGGCTATATGCTGCATGCTTCGGATTCGGTGCTTTCTAACTGACTACTTGCGCAGGAGACAGTTTCGGGTTGGTTCACAGTACAACTTTGAAGGCTTTAGTATTGGCCCGCGTGCGTCGAAGACTCTATGGGGCCGGGAGGGCTTGATAGGTCTACACAGTGCTGACATCATAGGTCTGTGCCTATGCGGTGTCGCTTGAGAGGTGCAGCAGTTTAGCAGAAGCCGGCACTGAAAATATCACGAAATCCGATGTCCCTGCGGGATTGCAAAACAGTACCATAAAGAAAGTAGCAGAGGAGGATAGAGTAGAGCGGACAGGACTTGGGTAAGGTGCAGTGTGTCGTAGCATGAGAATTCAAGATGCAGGGCTTCAGCTTCAAATGTTGGAATCCTCGTCCAAACGAACCGATGAGGATTCCGTGGCGTTATGAGCCTACTATTCGACCGTAGCTTCCCTCTCAAGGTGGGGTTTTGCTGTAAGATTCCGCTGCGCCAAAGGAGAACTGACCCCTGGGGTGTGGGGCTTACGCTGAAGCATTGGGGGGGAATTTCGCGAAGCATCCCGGGCCCTGAACAAAGCAACCATCGCACGTCCTCGTTCGCCACAAGAAGAAATTTCAGGATGATGCTATGGAGCGGAACAAACTGCACATATCCTCCAAAACAAACACACTGCGGTTTTCAGCAGTCTGCACGAGCCCCATGTTGCAAAACCCTATCGGGCATGTGCGGCCGGTGCGCACAGGGAGGTGTCCAGTCTGTAACACGATGCGGTGTTCAGCAGTCTGCACGAGCCCCATGTTGAAAAACCCTATCGAGCATGTGCGGCCG
>CAJNJA010012844.1:0-12922 GCA_905231915.1 Symbiodinium necroappetens | reverse complement strand
GGGTTCCCCACACACACACACACACAAAAAAAAAAAGAGCATCTCTTAGCAAACACCCTCGCTGCGCAGCCCATATCGAAGCCAAGGCGCAAGGCTCGCATCACCAGCTCCGCCCATGGAAGGCCAAAGAAAACGAGGGGTCAGGTGTTTGGTCAAGCAGCTGGCGAGGTATCGGGTGCAGGGACTGCAGCCTGACGGGTGTAGGCCTTGTCACTTCTCTACCTTGCGCAGGTGCTGCACTGAAAACTCTAAAGTGCTTCTGCATGCATGTGGCGGATACAGTTGCGTGGCGTGAGTTCAGTTTCGCACTTTCTGCCGTGTGTCTTTGCTGTCAACAGGTACTATATGACAGTGATGGCCACACTTACGGGTGTGGCACTCCACATGCAAGCAAGTCGTCTCCGACGACGCTTGAGCCACAGCTGGTAGGAAGTATCGAACATATCCTTGACCCTTGATTCCGGTCTGCACCTCTCAAAATTATTGGGGAGCTTCGAAGGCACTGGTGCTCGTCTGCAGCATGCGTGCAGGGTTGGGTTTAGGCTAGGCCCGGCTTGAGATTAAGCTTTGGTGTTCAGGTTTCCGGCAAGGCGTGACCCCTCAACACCCTTCAGGCCCAGCACCTTTTGTAGACGTGCTGGATCTCGTCCTGTACCTCTCTTTGTGGCATCGAGGGGATTCCAAGATCATAGGCAACCCCGAGCTGAAGCTCGCCGGGCCTTCCGGAAGCAGCCCATGAACTTCTCCCGCCTCCCGCGGAAAACTTTGCTTCTGCTCTCAACTGGAAGCTTCAAGTTGGACAGGGTCATGTTTTCTTTACGGATGTTGCTGCAGTCGTGGCAGCTGCGCTGGTCTTTGCTCGAGTCTGTTTTGACTGCCCCGCGAGGGAGCTTTGACCATGGCATTCCTCAAAATCTCCGGTCACGGCACCGACCGATGCCGAATAGCTTAAAGCTGCCCGGAAGACTTGAAGAGTAGCTGCAGGTGATTGCACTCTTTCTGTCCTTCTCCCAAACCGGCAGCAAAACGAAAGCCTACATCACGAATTCCCAGCATCCCCGACATCCCGACACCCTCCTGCACCAAGCCCGAAACCCTAAAGCCTCGGAATCCCGGAGTGCCAGACTAAGGCCCCCGAACTCCTTCAATCCCAAGCGAAAGAATCCTGAAAAAGTTGAAACAGTGCTATCTTCAGCATGCTTTCCAGGCGCACGCAACTCCAGCACCAGGTATCTTTAATCCTTGCCTTAACTTCCGGAGTTCATGGCAAAAACCAAGCCTCTCTTGGGCTTACAGAGGCTACGATGGGTTTAACCCCCGAGCTGACCCGACACCCTTATATCCCTCCAAAACCTTAGAGCAGGCCATCGCTCACAAAAAAAAAGGCAAACCCTACAAGCCCGAAACAGAAACAATCCCGGAAGCCCTACAAAAGCCCCAAGTAAGCCCATACTACTACTCGCTATACCGACCCCGAGAACTATGCAAAACCCCAAGCTGCCGGAAGCCGGGGAAAGGGTCCTTGCGGTCCGAACTGTTTCGAAGCTCCGGTCTGCTTCCTAGACCGACGATGGTGGTTCGGGCATTTCCCTTGTTGAGCCTTGTAGGGTTCTTTTTGTTGGACTTTCCGGTGTTTTAATGAATGTTTTGGAATTACTGTATGGGGCTTCGCAAGCTTTTGTAAGGTAAGGATTTTGGTGCTGCTGGTGGCAAGGTTGAGGAGTGTTGGGCTTCGGGGCCGGGATTGCAGACTGACGAGGCCATGGCCAGCAACCCTAAACCCTGATGGAACCCGAAGCAGACTCCAGCAATGCTACGAGCCCAAAAGATCGGGTCTCGAAACCCAGGAAACCCACGGCCGTGGCAATTTCGAAGCCAAAGAACCCTTTCCGTAGCCATAATAGCAACCCACAGCAGCAGCCCAAAAGGCAACCCTTATAGTAGCCACTATGTATTTTGATAACCCTTATCGCAAGCCTTGTCTATTCTAGTAAACCTTGTAGTACCCCTTATTCATTGTGACAACCCTTCTGGTAACCGGTATTCACTCTAGGAACCTTTGCAGTAACCCTTATCCATTATAGCAATGCTTATAGTAGCCCTTACACAATGTTCCAACCCTAGCACTGAACCCTACAGTGTCCCTGGTAGTTCCCCCCTACAAACAGCTGCCCGCCTCCACCCGCTTCCGAGCCTTCTGAGCCTCGCAGGAATCCCAAACGAAACGAGGCCTGTGCCGAATAAGGAGCCCTGAACCTTCGAAGAGTTCCAGAGTCTTAGGAACATATTTAGGGTCGAAGGTCTCGGGTGTAGGTTTTATGGTTTGGAGTTTACGATTAGCTGGGCTTAGAAGCCACTTAGTCAGCAATGTGTTGACGAACTAGCAAACCCACCCGCCCAACGAATCCCACAACATTAAGAAAGCAGAAAGTTTTTCACGTTCTCACTCAACAGCAAGACACTGACTACGACGGAAACATGTCACATGCCAACATCTTCATCCAAACACAAGTATGCAGGTAGTCATCGCGACGTGCTTTGGGGATGTCAGTCGTGGTCGATATCTCAAACGCCCCAAACGCTAACGGCTAGGCCCCAAGTAGGCCCTAAACCCGAAAGGCTAGCCCAGTGGGCCCTGAACCCTGGAAGCCGGTACATGCTGAACAGTTCGTGGGCAGGCCACAAAATCTTTGAAAACACGCCTTGACCACGAAGTGCTTAGGGTTTAAATACATTAGAAAAGAGAGGTTCAGATTTTAGGGTTTGGCAAGGTTTAAGCTTCGGGTTTGTGGCTCCCCTCCTTTGCTGAAACGCTTTTGGCTTCCTGTGATTGATTCTAAGTCAGTTCAGGTGACACAAGTTCTCCCATCCACAAAGCCTCAAAGCCCTCTAGTTTGAGGTGCTACAGCAGTCTCAGTTTCATCATGCATGTAACCAGAAAGCTGGTAACAACAAGGTAGGGTTCAGCTTTGCATCAAGCAGACACCGAGTTTCTATCCCCAATTGACCCTGTAGCATGGGAAGCTCCGCTTGCAGCCAACGGCCTAAGTGAAGTTGGCGCTAGACTCTAGACACAACCAACAGGCAACAAGCCCGTGCTCCTCCCCGGCTTCAACTCAGACTGACGATCTTCTCAACTATGAGTCTCCTCACGTTCAGATGCCCGAAAGCCCCAGAAGCCATGACAGCCAAAACCGCCCCTTGGCTTCGTCGACTCCTGCCCTGCCTCGCGCTCCGCATGCAGTGCCTCTTGGTCGATGGCCTCCAATTGAGCAATGGCCTGCACGCGGCTGGAGTCCCTACTCCCCCTCATTTGTAGTTAGAGGGCCTTTCGCAGCATCCTCAGTTAAGCAACGCTGGACGCAGCATGGTCTTACCTTGCGGCTTCAGTAACGGACCCGTCTGCCGGCAAAAGGAGGACACAAAAGACACCCGACCAATAAAAGAGAGCACCGCCCCCTGCCCCCTCCTTCAGGTTGGGCTTCAGCTGCTCCAGGTCCACTGCCAAACCTCAGCCGTTCGGACCGCTCGAATAATTTACCATGCAGAAGAAAAACTAATACTCATGATCATAATCATAAGGATAATTACAATATTGCTGTTCATATTTGATATTAATATTATAGTGAGGGTTGAAGGGAGTCTCTGCGGCTCCAGACCTCTGTCGCATCATGGAGACAGTGCTACCCTGGAGCAGCAATCCCAAGCTTTGCAGCCTTTGCACACACAAGACACACAAGACAGGCCCTAAAGACTGCCAAACCACTAACCAAACACCAGCACTCCGAAGCACATCCCATGACCCCGACCAGCCTAAAGGCAGCCCAAAGTTCAAAAAAACTCAACTCTCATTGTAAGCCAAAGCAACAACAGAAAATGATATTCAAACCCCCAAACCCGCCAACCCGAAGCCCCAAACCCCAGACCCCCAAAAGAGACCCTCCACACTGACCCTACATGCTGCACCCCATTAAGGGAGGCTCCAACACTGGGCGACCCCACGCCGGAGCTCGGCGCGGTACTCGTCCTCCAGCAGCTTTGTCGCCGGGCCTTGACAAGGAAGGCAGGCACACAGATTTGAGCCTGGGGGAGTTGCGATTTCGAGTTGAAGTGTCAGTGCTTCGGGTCCTTTTTCGGGCGATGGCACGGCGATGGCTCGGGGGCACGAGGGCGCTCTACAAAGGACCCAGAAGCTGACCACTCATGCCGAACCGGATGATGGGTTTGATGGTTCAGCCGCTCTAGATTTTAGCGCAGCTGTCCATGCCACTCCCACCCAAACCGTGTGTCCAGGACCCTGCTCAACGAGAAAAACAAAGGCTAAGGCTAAGGACTATGACGATGATTCGAATTCAGGACCGAACCGATTTAAACACAAGCAACCCCCTAAAGAGATGCTCTCCAAGCCTCGTGTCGCTACAGCTCCCCGAAAGCCCATGAACCTCAGGCCTCCCGTGGCCGCCTTTCGCTTGGCCTGTCCACGGAACCGGTGGACCCAAAAATCCTCAAGGAATTCACAGCCGTTCAACTATATCTTGAGCCTGGACCTGTTTTACATCCGAGGTAAACTACAGCTAGCCAGGTCTCCATCACATGAGCTCAAAATGACGGAGGTTACATGTAATGCCCAAACCTCGTGATCTTGCACAAATCAGCCGAAGGAGTAGGGAACATTGATGCGACCAAGTCGTGCCACGACCATGCGAGAGTGGCGAACACTGCTGAGGGAGCAGGGAGGTTAAGTCTTACGGTTGAGCTATGGTGCCGTTCGTATCTGACCTTGCCAGGGTACTGTAGTGGGCATATCTGACGGATTCTGAAGGGGTGGCACGACTAGTATCCTGGTTCTGTAACCCAAACTTCTGAATGTCGTCTACCCTCAACGTCCCAATAACTGCGACTACTAGTAAGTGCCCAGGCGTCAGAGGTGGTTGCTCCGTCCACAGGCCATCATCACCATCGCCTCTTCGTCATCGAACACAACAACAACAACATCATCATCATCATCATCATCATGATCATGATCATCACCAGCAGCAGCAGAAGCAGCAGCAGCAGCAGCAGCAGCCTCGCAGCCATGACAAGAACGGCCGGAGTAACAGCAGCAATGTCTCCAAAGCCCTACAATACCTACTTCGTCACTGTCGTATGGACATGCTTCGAAGTCCAAGGTCCATTTTGCCGGACCTGTGGCAGCTTGCTGAAGTCGACGCGCAGCTCCGCGGCAGCCTCCGCCGGAGAAGACCTGCCGGGAGACTTAGCTTAGGGCTTAGGGCTGGCAGATGATCTTTGCGTTTGAGGGTTTAGCACTAATTAGCAGCGCAAGGTCGTCTCCGTCTGCAGGTTTTGGAAACAGACGCTGCGCCCGGCAGTTGGGTGGTTTCAGGACGTTATGCAATTTTTGTCCACACTGCTTGGGCAAAGCTTCATGCGCTCGCCGAGAACCCCAAAAATAACATGGACCGAATACCATTTGTGCGAACCCAAGAACCAAGAACCGAGATGCATGGACTCGAGACCTTGGATGTGCACCACGAACCCCAGATCGTAGACCCCCAACAAGTCCTTGAAAACATCAACGCAAAGCCCTGGACCCTAAAACCCTCAATGTGCCCTGGCTCCCAATCTAGAATTCTAAGCCTCAAACACTTAATCCCAATCGCCCCACTTTCCCAGGTCGAGTGGCGCGTCCAAGTCCGCAACCAGGGCCTGGGCAGTAGCTTTGGGCTGCGGTACTCGGAAAGACTTCTTGCGCGATGTTGTGGGCATGATGGGCCTTGGGAGGGCTGAGTGCTGACCCTCATGTACTCGTGCACCTTTCGGGAAGCTGAACACTACCAGTCACTACCAGAAGTGTACGAGCGAAGACGGTGCCTCCCACGCATCCGACACTTTGTTGACGCTTTTCTGGACTCCGAAATGAAGACCTTGCATGACTCAACTGAGCCGAGCCGCAGAAAGCTTCTTCGCGGCATTCTTCGCCTCCCTGGGCGGGCCTCCGAATGGGAGGGCGATGTCCTGAGAACGAGTCGGCTTCCTTGGCTTCGCCGGCGGCTCGAAAGAAACTGCCCGAGACTCCTCCAGCACACTTTTCCGCAGGAGCTCGAACCTTGCCTCGCGTGCGTGCTTTCTCACAGGGCGGGGCACAGGTCCTACGCTGGATTCATAACAAGGTTAAGAAGGGTGGGCGGGGGTGAAGCTACGTGACGTGTCTTAAAAGCCGTGCACAGTAGCACCTGACAGCATGTCTTGTGGACATCCTAAAGCTACTCCGCTTCGAAAGGCTTTGGAAAGTGGTTTATTGAGCCCGGCCTCGTGCGCCACCGCCAGCTCCGCCGACAGGGTGGCGAGCTGCCTCTCCGCCTACAGAATTGGACAAAAGATGGCTCCAGGTAGAGGCCTGCCCGAGCCCCTTGCCAACAGCTTGAAATCCACATCTTTCAAGCACAACTTGATAGTGGAGGCATGTTGCCTGAGTGGCTGCCCTCTCTTTGTCCTTGAGCTCCATTCGCAGCCTCGAACAGGCCTGCAGCAGCTGCAAATTTGAAGCAGCTCCAACGTGGGCATAAATCCCGCTTGAACTTACCCTGCTGACGGCAACCGCCGACTGTCCCAGACGAATCGCGTGCCCTGTCTTCAGCCGAGCCTGCTCTTGATTCCTCTCGAGCTCACGTTTCTCTTGCAGGGCCTGGGCTGCGCGAGTTGGAGTGCTGGGCTTCAGCCTTGTCACCAGCTCCACACCCCACCGAAAGCCCAAGGACCCAAACGTCGGGTCAGGCCGAGGGCCCAGCTGCAGCGTGCTCCTCGACCACTTTGCTTCGGCCCTTGGGATCTGAAATGCACTCGGCTTTGGGTCACAAGCTCTTCGTAGAAACCCTCGAAGCCGCCTCTTGCCGCTTTTCGATCTCCTCAGCCCGCTTTCGAAGGATTTGGACCTCCACCTTCGAGCCGCGAGGCGGCTGGAACCCCGGAACTGGATCTTTTTAAGGAACTGAATCTAAGTTACCAGAATAGGGATCTATAGTAAACAAAAGTCTGGGAATCTTAACTTAAATTCCTGGACAAGAACAAAGGGTACTTCCGGTGTCAGCCGTTATTCAGGCTTTCTGGGAGCGCGAGGTTTAGGTCCGGGATTCAGCATGTAGGCTTGGGGTAGGTTTGCATGACATGTCTGGGGTAGCTGGTGTCCCGCCGGCGCTTTTTTCAGAGTATCCTTCTCAAACAGCGCAGGGCCCGGGTGCTCACAGGACGGAATCCACAGGTTGCCGTTTGAGTTCTGCTCGAGGCTCTTCTCTGAAGTCTCTTTTCTGTCAGGAGTTCCTGTCTGAGCGAGAATGGTGCATTGTTTCGGCTAAAGTTTAGGGCTACTCGCCACATTCACCGAGCGATTGGCTACCATCCCCAACTAGACACTCTCCTACACCAAGCCTGAACAAATGGCTGAACTGGCGGCCAACAAGCCCTGCGTGGCCTCGCACTCCCGGGCTCGCTGGGGTACCCCCTGGACACGGCGGCCCTGGAAGGCCAAAGCATTGCTCCGGGTCTCTTCCGTCAGAAATCCGAAAACCTCGGGCGCCCCCGAGGTGGGACGGTAAGCATGGCACCAATGCTCCCAATTTTCGGGAGTTCAAACCCACACCCTGAACCAGAGCCTGGTTTTCTCACAGCCAAAAAGAAGCAGGAGGCACAGTGACCTCTAAATCCCGAAACGAAGACGGAGACCAAGTAAGCCCCGTCCTCGAGCGCCCACTCGATCATGGTGAGCTCAGCCTGCTTGCAGCTTAGGCTGCGGCAGAACCAGGCTTCCGGCATCGACATGTTCGACTGGGCTTCCGTTCGGGGCTCATGACTATCAGGAGATGCTCACCGGCCAAACGACTGGCAATGAGAGGCACCGCGACCTGTTGACATATTCTGGCTGCCACCGAGATCAAAGACTTCAACTGGCGCCTTGAAGGATTGAAGCTGCTGGGACAGCGCGCTTTCGCGATACTGCGCCGCCTGTGTGGGCAGATGCCCAGGCTGCGTTGAATCATGGCTTGAGCTTAGCGCTAGCTTTGAAGCTCGACCGTTCAATCTTTCTTCCCGGCATTCTTCTGTTGCTGCTCCGGGCCTCTGAGACAAAGAAGCCACCAAACCCTCAAACAGTGACCCTTTGACACCTGAAAGCTTACGTCCTGACGTGCGAAACACCAAAAGTCTGCACGGCCTCCCGGTTCAAGCGAGAATCGCGCTCCAATCGACGCACCTTGTCGGAGTTCTCTAGAAGAGAAGCTGCGACGCATTTTGGTATCTATCTATCTATCTATCTATCTAACTACTTGCCTATCTATCTATCTATCTATCTACCTATCTGTCCATCTATGTATCTGTCTATCTATTCATCCGTCTATCAATCCATCCATCCATCCATCCATCCGTCTATCCATCTATCTTTCTGTCTTTCTAGCCATCTAATTGAATCTCGCCATCTCCATCTCCCAATTTCTTCATATTTATCTTTCTATTTCTTTAGATCTCAATATTCCCCGATCTTACCATCTCTCTTTATCCTTCGAACTATCGTTGTGTCCCTCTGTCCATCCGTTTGTCTATCACTCATTCGATCTGTCAATCTACATACCTAGCTATCTATCTGGCCAGCTATCTAGCTTGCTGGCTATCTAGCAGGTCTAGAGTCTAGGCTGTGCAGGGCATTCGTGAACACGAAGCCAAGTCAGGAACACACGTGCTGCTACACCAATGCCAGGTTTGCGCCGTCAAGCTGAGATAATGCGCTTTGTACTTTTGATCCACCACGGTGAAACGGCGAAACCCAAAAAAACTTCAACAAGGATGGTCAGCTGAGCTCAAGTCATCATCCACGTTCAGCGCCGCCGAAAGTGCGGCAAACCGATCTGACACCGCGGCACCTTGTGTTTCGGGTCTCAAGGCATCGTGCATCAAGCCGTCAAGCAACATACAGCGTTGATGCGACCTTACAACCACTAGGCTCCTCTTGCGGTCGCTTCACCAGCCAATATCCTCATGATTCGATTACACAGATACCGCCATGAACCATCATGAAAGGACCAAGCCAAAAAAACTTCCTAGCATTGGGACTCACCGGCAGTCACAGGGCCTGGGGGCCCAGAGAACGCCGGCGCTGATTCCCGCACCACTGCCCATGCATGCCACTGAATCGGCGGCTGCTGCTACCCTTCTACACTGGGTTTCGCTGTGTTCATGCCTGCAGGCTTTGGGAGTTTGGCAGGCCACCTCACCACCCGTGCAAGGCCTGGGCCACATCTTGGGGCTGCTGCGGGATTGACAAGGTTGGCTGGGGTTCCTGGGCTTAGGCTTAAGATTTATGATTTGCGTCTGACGGCTTAGATCCTTAAATCCACACGCTTGTTTCGCTACAAATTACTGCCCTAGTCAGGTGAAACTTCCAACCATCTTTGACAGTGGCACCCATTGGATTTTCAGTGGGCACGGGGTCGGCGGAAGACTTCTGGTTACGGCACCCGAGCAGACACAATCCGGCGAGGAAGATGCGGATCTCTTTCGAATCAAGCTGGGAAGCTCTTCGGGGTGGTGGCGCAAAAGCCTTCGTTTCGTGGGGCCACACTCAAATCGGACTTCGCATCAATGTTGGCCGCGTGTTGTATGAGATTGCATAGAAACTCGCCGTCTCGTTCCATCGATCCGTGAAGTTAACTTCAAAGCCATGGTTCAGAAGGAATCTCACCATTGTCATGTTGCCTCGTGCTGCTGCATGATAAAGGGGAGTCTGCTTGTTGCTGTCGACGCCGTTGAGATCAACACCCATGTGAATGCATTGTCTCGTCAATGGCTCTTAGCCACGGCGAATTCGAGCGGCGATGAAAAACGAGAATCTCTGCTTCCAGGGGCTGTATCGCCGCGACATATCTGAGTTCACGAGAGCTGTTTCGGACTTTGAAAAAAACAGTGCATCCCGGTCGCTGTGTGTCGTGTGTGACAAAACATTCTCGGGCCCGAGTCTCTGCACGGGAGTTCCCATCAAAAGCAATTGCATGCACAGGTCAACGAAAAATTGAAATCCAGCCGAAGAGCTGACGCCCTCCTCCACAGTCACGAGTCGCTCGCGAAGCCGCTGCTCCTCCTGGCAGAATAGGACTCTCTGCCATGCCAAGACATGCTACATGGTGAGCATCACCATGCTTACCACTCTCTTGCTACGACAGGGCTATGTCTGAGACTACCATTGTTTCCTCTTACGAAAGTGTTGAGATTTGGCATGCATGCGGTTTGAGTGTTTCGCCTGCGTGCATAGCGGTTCAACAACAGGAAGAAATTGGACGCAAGGAAAGAATGAAAGGGCCCGAGTTTAAACCGATAGGTGTGCAAAGCTAGATCAAGCCCCCAACAACCTGTCGTCCATAACCCTAAACCTGACACCGGAAACCTGGCTTGACAACCCAAGCCTTAAAAACCCTGAACATAAATTCACCTCAGATCCTAAATCCGGCAACCCAAAAACTCTCGACCTCTCAATCCTGAACCACCGACCCCTAACCTTCACACATCTAGCAATTCAACTGGTCCCAGAACCCCTAAGCCCTAAGCCTTTCTCAGCCAATCTGGAACATACGTTGACACAGCACACTATGCTGCAATACTCTACAGTAGTTAAATATTCTTGTTTTTATAGATATATAATAGCAAAAATAATAACAAAAACAACCGCATAATGACAATAAAAATTAACATGAAAAACTGCTCGAAATAATCATCATAATCACAATCGTTGCTATTTTCTAGTGATAACAACAATAGCAACAATCAGAACAATAATAATCACAAAAAATAACAGGAATGACAAGAAGAAGAAGAACAAGAAGAGTTTACGACAATATACTGTAATACTAGTACGGCGACCGCAGTTGTAATGATGTATTAATGTACTTCCTCGACGGAGTTCGAACCCCGGCCTCGGACAGCGCTTCAGCGGTGGGCAGCCGCGCTGCTGCCGCGACGGACTCGCCGAGCTCCTCTTGGTTTTAGGGCTTGGGGTTTTAAGGTTCGGGGTTTCGGGTTTGGGGTGTCGGGTTGGGGTTTCGGGTTTGGGTTTAGAGTTTAGGGTTTCGGGCTTGGGGCCCAGGGGATGTGGCTTAGAGATTTTGTGACGATTTTCCTGGCCTCTGAGCGGTTTCTACAAGGAGTCTGCATTAACGCAAAAGCGCTGTACGAAGTTCAAGCGTCTCAGCTACACGACTATTGGGATCTCGGACTGGGTCTCAATGCATGTATTCAGGAACTGGATTCAACGTCAAGACTTACGGAGTCTATGAGCTTATCGACAACAAATCCCTCAGCCCCAAACCCTGGCCTATGAAAAGGCAGTTCTGCTGGGTCCTGCTGCCGGGCTTGCACCTCGACCTCGAACTCCCGCAAGCAGAGCCTGGGCAGACGAGTTCCAAGACCGGTGCTCGTGAGACGCGAAAATCAAGTATTAGATTGTAACATGTTGTAAATATCCGTATGTATGTACGTAATATATATATATATATGGAGTAAATCTGAGTATCTTGTAAATCACGGCATTCTCGTGTCAAGGCCCCAACGCAGGTCCCACCGTGGATTTTTGCTCACATCGGAGTTCCTGCCCTCCATGCCACCCTGCAAGTAGAGCCCACACTTGAAAGCAACCTTCTGGTTTGGATTTGGGTTTAAGGGTTACCACCAAGCTCTATACTACTCGCCTTATGGCTAGCTTTAGGACTGCTGCTGTTCTGTAAGGTGACGCTCGTCATTCCTACCAGCAGCCCTTTTGAACAAATTGAGTATATGTGCGATTCTCACGAATGCTCATGTTCTGGTTGTTGAGCTTGCTGCTGTTTTCGATCATCGGCAAACACCCTCCAGGACGCGTCGGGACAGCATCGACCCGTGCCCTGAAGCGGCCCGGAAAAGGCATCTTGGGGTGGTTCTCAACTCGGTGGGAAATGCCGCTCATAACTGCAGCACGATGTCGAAAGGACTCACGAAGACAGGACCAACTGGGGTTAAGGATCTGAGATTTGGGGTTTAGGGTTCATGGGCTCTGTGATGATTTCATGGCTCTTATCAGCACTGGAACGGCAAATCTCTGAGCATGAAACTGATTGTCATTCTCCTTCGCCTCCAACCGTCGTGCTTCCTCCTGAGCAGCCACCAAAGCCCAAACCACAGCAACCCAACAACGAAAATCCTGAACCTTGGACGTAGACCCAAAACATTCAGGCGTCCAATCCCAAGATCACACGACGTAAAAGGAAGACCGAAACAAAAACGAAAAAAGCGCTTCCGTCGCGGGAATCGGTACTGCAAATAATCGGATGGACAAAATGCGCGTCTAGATTCTGAGTAAAACCCCCCCTAGCAGCTCTCAGACAAGGACAAGGAACCAGAAGCTGCTAGAAGATGTGCCAGCACCACCACCCGCCATGAGCAGTAGCCATGAAGCAACACACGATCCGAAACCCCAAACCCTTGATAGTACCCCTTCTGGAACCCTTATTATAGTAAAAGAAAAACGAAACGCCAGGACCAGGCGGTGCCTCCACAGCCGCCTTCGCTGCCTCCGCCTGCGCTACTCCGGAGCTGAGCTCGGCGAGCTGCGTCTGCAGGACCTGGGAGTGGAGCGTTCCGGGGGGCTTTCAGGGCTTTCGGGGTCTGGGGATTCGGTGTCGGAGCTTTGGGTGGCGCAGTTTTCGGCTCCATCAAAGCTTCGACAAGCCCCGACCGCCGAAGACACCCGTCAAGTCAACATGCACCCAACATGACATAATACATGTACGAGTATATTCGCCTCGGCCCGGGCCGAAGCGGTCAGAGGTTCCTATTCGGATTCCCTCTATTCCCCACCTCTTAATCCCCTCCCCACTGACCCCCACCATTGTGGGGGGGGGGGGGGGGG
>CAJNJA010012843.1:0-12358 GCA_905231915.1 Symbiodinium necroappetens | reverse complement strand
TCTCGCTCTCTCTATCTATCTATCTACCTACCTACCTACCTGCCTGCCTACCTACCTACCTACCTACCTACCTATCGGTCTATCTATCTACCTATCTATCTACCTATCTATCTACCTATCTATCTATCTATCTATCTATCCATCAACTTACCCGTCTATTTATGTATCTACCCCCATCAACCTATCCACCTATCTATCTACTTATTTACCGATACTACTACTATTACTTTTTTACTATGACTATTGCTATTGCTATTGCTATAGCGATTACTATATCCATTACTATATCAATTACAATCTACCTATCTACCTATCTATCTCTATATCCATCTCTAGATCTACCTAGCTTTCTATCTATCAGATTGTTTGGGCCCTCCGTAGTTCATGACTCGATGTTTGTTGCTCCTTTGTGGTTCTGGTAGCTTCCTGTAGCGAAACCTCGATTTGGATTGGTCCTTGAGGCCGAAAGGGTTACGCCTGAACACAAGTCAACATCACTGGGCCGAGATTGGCTCCACCTGGATTCAAACTGGGGTTTGGGTTTTGGGGTTTTGGCGGAGCGGCCAGTTTAGGGTTTGGGGTAAGTGGGTTCGGCAGCTACTCACGAGTTTGCAAGACCTCCGCCACGCCGGGACCGAGGCTTCCGGGGGTTTTACGGCTTCGAGCCATGTTGTAGTATAGTCGTGGAGATTGGGTTAAAGTCTTATCTTAAGTTCTCTTTCAGCTTTCCAGTACTGTACCTAGAGCTTTAGGTTTCCGGGTGGAGGTCTCGCGGGTCTTGCAGTTTGGGGCTGCAGGCGTCGGCTTAGGGTTCCTGGAACTTGAGTTCTGGAACCTCCAGCCAGCAGGCGATTCCGAATGCCACCAAAGCAGCCGTGCCCTTAGACTTGGGCAGGTGGGAGCTGTTTAAGACTCCGCGCCGAAGTTCTTAAGATTTCTTAAGCGCTTGAACCCACACTCCCAACGATTCAACATCGAACAGCAATGGCAACCACAGACCCCCTTTAAGCCCCGAGACCATTGACCACCAAGCCCTTCAATCCGTAGACTCCGAAGCTATTCCTTCGGAACTGTTTCAATGCGGGTGTTGCAGGGTGTTTTGCATCACATGTTTTCAGTTTCCCTACTTGTTGTGTAACTATCTGGGTGTGTGTATTAGATACATTTAAATATTTATGCAACATGCGTTCTAGCCACTACTATGTCGTCGCTTTAGTTGGTTGGGTGGAGTCAGTGGAGTCGTGTACAGTTTCGGGGCAGTCGGCGTGGCATTTGTTGTTGTTACTTGGAGGTTCATGGGTAGTTATAAGTGGGGTTATAAGTAGGGTAACTATAGTTATAACCCATATTAGGGGACTTATAACCCCACTTATAACTACACAGGAACCTCCAAGTAGTTCAGGGGTTGAAGACAATATAGGCTTCAGCACCGGTCAGGGATGCTTCGGTTGTTTGGAGTTTAAGGCTTCGGGGTGCGGGCTGCGCGTTTAGGATACGGTTCTCGAGATCGGCACGAAGTCCAGGGTTCTGGATATCTACATGAGCGTCTCACGCTGTCGCCCTTTGCCGGAGAGAAGATGCGAGGAGGGTCCCAGCGCGGTTTTTGACCAGACCATGCGTTTGCCGTAATTACGAGCCTGCAACTGAGTCCCAAATTTGCGACCCGACCCCCCTCGGCCTGTGAATTGCTGGCTCCTGATTTCTGTCAGGAATAATTATGGTAGAGAAGCCCGAATCGATGAGTGCCAGTAGTATTCCCTACGGCTCATGATCCGAACTATACGCCCTTGAAAGTATCGGGTTCCTTTCATGTGTGCCTACCGGTAAATCGTAGCAGCAGTGCAGTAGTGACCCGGCCAAACCAGAGAACTCTAAATCCTCAGCCCTTAAGCCCAGGCAAGGCCCCGAAAGCCAAGCATCCTGAGGCCCATATCTTCCGAGATTTGGAAGATGACAGGCCGGAGGGCTGCAGCATGTGAGGGATGGCTTTTCCATAACTGATGAATGAGAACATCTAACATTAGATGTCATATATGAGTTGTTATGTATTGTATGTTCAACACATAGATGTATACATGACCCTGGTGTTGCAGACTTATGGCAGTGAATGTGACGATGGTTGCAATGGGGCTGCTGATAGCGCTGGCCTCATGATGGTGGCGCGATTACGATGGTCATGGTGGTGATGATGATGATGATGATAATGATGTCGATGATGTTCATAATGAAGAATGCGACGATCATGACGATGATGATGATGATGACGGTGATGACGGCTGGTGTGAAGAGAAAGTGGAACATGAAGGTGAAAATGATGACCATGTCGATGATGACGGTCACGATCACCAGATTCGGGTGGTGGTGATGATTATGATGAGGGTGGTGAGACGGTAAACTATGCCTCAAAGCCCGAGACCCTACTCTCAACGCAAAGTCCTCAGAACGATCAATTGCTTTTGAATTTGTAAAGGCCGTGGCTAATATACTGACTTTATCTATTCGAAAAATTCGGTCTCACACTGATTATAAAAGAGATCCCTAAGAAATGGTACTGGTAGCTAGTCGAGAATCCAGGCTTCCAAAATACATGCCTTCGCTTAGAAATGTTTCGGAGTGTCGCTCCGCCAGGTTTTGGGCCCTAAATCCTGAACCCCTGAAGATCAGCTCTAACTCTAATATAGAGGCCTGAGTACTTGCCAACCTTATTCCGTAGGACTCCTGATTATGGTTGTCGTAACATATTCCGAAAAAAACCCTGTTCCAGATACTAAAGGCCCCTATATTTTGCTGCGAAGCTTCAAAGTTCCGATTGGAGGCTTGAGGCCATGTCCCTTCTCGCGACTCGGCACTGTGCTGTTTCGGTTGCTTTGCGGGTTTAGTTAGGGTTTAAGGATCCGTTTTAAGAGGCCCGAACGGACCAACCTAGGGTTTAGGTCTGGGGAGTTTAGCATCAAGCCGTAAGACGCACGGGCTGTCTTCACGTTATGCTGCTGTGTGGGAATGCTCCAATGTCTACGTTAGAGACCCCGAGACTTCAGATGTTAAAACCCTTCCCCAATAATCATATACTCTTCTGAATACTAACCGACCTACAAAACTACTACCCTTAACATGATTATTAGGCCCTTTGGACCCTTAGGGCTTCTTACAACTTCAGTACCGCAGACGAGGCTTGAAGGTGCAAGGGATTCAAGGGAGACTGCAAGGATTTTGACCATCATACAAAAAAGTATAGAGTTGCTGATAAAGAAGCACGATCCCCTTCCCAGTGTAATACACACTCGCAATTCCTACTCCAAATATGAAGGCACCTACATTGAGGTTTAGGTCAAAGGATGAGCGCCTTGGGGTATAGAGTTTCACATCGCACCTTCCTTTTCGTGGCTATAGACCGGCTGACATCATGGGTCCTCCATGAGAATATGGTCCCCAGCCCCAGCCCCGCGAGTTGCGACATTTTCGGGTAGTTTACCCTGAAGCTTAATGTAAATCCCCTAAATCCCAAACCCGTGTCCTGCCCTCAACCCTGTGTTATAGTCATGCTTTGCACGATCAACCGTGGCGCCGCGAGCCCAGGTCATGGCTAATGCCCACCTCAAGCGATCTACTGCGGCGGGGGGCTCCAGCTACTCTCGAACCTAATAAGGGTTTAAAGTTTAGGGTCTAGGGTTAAAGGTTCAGGGTAGTTTCCAATATAGGTTTTTTGTCTCGCTCTTGTAGGGGTCTATAGGGGATCTATAAGGGTTCTAAGAGAGCTTATAACCTTGAGTGTAGTTCACTTCTTGGGTTACACCAACTGCATGGTTAGACTTCTAGTATAGAACCGAGTAACCAGACAAGGATTCACAGTGAAGACTATGGCTAGAGTGTGAACCCATTACTTCTGAACCATGTCATCCCAAATTCCCAAGCCATTGCAACAGTTAAGATTGTTGGAAGGGGGCTACGCATATACGTTTCCAGCACGGCACAACCCATGGTAGTGCTGACTGTGAAAGACATGCATGTGAGATGAGGGTATGCTAGATTTCCCGTTCGTTAGCTTGTGGCTGCAGTTGGACTCTGTAAACACCTGTGTGTACTTCGGACCAGGAGAATCTCAAAACCTCCGTAAGTGCAATCATAAGGAACAGAATCTTCTTCCCTAGAATAACATGTCTGGAAGTGGATGCATAGGTTGTTTGCTTTCGGTGCCGGAGAGTCACATCATGATCCGGGTTTGAAGGATTTTGCTGGGAGCCGCAATGTGTCGAGCAGCCACATTCGCTATAACAACAGCCAATCGTTTGAACCTCCAGCCCCTGCCCTCATCGCCTTCTGGTATGCAATAAATACATGCATGCATGCATGCATACCTACATACATACATACATACATACATACGTACAGACGTACGTAAGAATCCATGCACATACATACATGTATATGTATATATCTATATGTATACATTATGTGTGTATATTTATAGAGTTATGTAGGTATGTGTATATATATATATATGAACACACCCACACACCCCTTTGCAGATTCCCTGGACGATGCTGGGACTCTTAACGCAAATCGGGGAGCAGGGCTTACTAAACATTCCGACCAGGATGCATGTGTAATAGTTTCGTAATAGACCGCCTGTCGGAGTCTGTCTGAGTTCATAAGACCCAGAATTCAACAGCACGCAAGCTTGCGTCTTGGGCAAGTAGATCCCTCCGTGTGCTCGGAATGAGCCGAGGAAATCCTCGCGGGCACATCTGAACAGAAACCCTGTCCCTGGAATGAGGCCATGGACGCCACGAAAGACAGCCAGCTCGCAATCGATTTTGCAAAGGCTGCCGGCTTCAGAACCCTAAACCCTAATACCCTAAATCCTAATACCCTAATACCCTAATACCCTAAACCCTAAACCTCCGCCTTTGAGGGCTCAGCCTTGAGAGAGTCGAGACTTGCAGAGAGCCCCATGTCTTGACCGGGGCTTTTTTGCGGAGAGATGGGAAGGGTTTCACCAGGGGTTTTCTTTAAGATGTGAGACTGGCTTTCTGAGGATGTATGTGTTTTTCTATAGATGTATATAAATAGAAATATATATATATATATGTATATATATGTATATATGTATATGTGTCGGTGTTTATTCAGTTCTGTTGTTGCGGGTTCTGATTATATCCATATGCTCGGAACGGAACCACTGGAGAGTGCGGCACAGAGCTGCCATGGCGCAGATTAAGCTTTCCGACAGTCGCAACTCTAGCTTACCTCTGCCAAGCAGGGCAACTTGAGTAATACCGTAGACTGTAGACCCCCACATCCTAAATCCTACAGCGCTCAACCCACAACCCTGCAGCGCCACACCCCAAACCCTGCAGCCTACAACCTACACCTAAGTCCTGAAACCCTGCCTTACACCCTGATGAAACCCTGAAGCCCTACATGATTCGCCCCTAAACCCCTTACACCTCAAGCCCCTACATGACGTCGAAGAGGCCAAGAGGGACTCACGACCTGAATCATGCAGGAACTTTGCCCCGAAACCCGGTCCGCGCCGGAGACTCCGTAATGAATACTATGTATGACCCAGTGCTACCTTTTGTAATAAATTCATAAAAGGTACCGTTACCCCATGGGGCTAAGTCTTCGGGATTGTAGAATTTAGGGTACATGTGGGGTTTAGGGTTACAGGGTTTGAGGGTTTAGCAGAGTTGCCCTGAAGCCGCTTGGTTCTTAGAAGTCCCAAATGTTCATGACTGTTATGTTCGGAATGGGATTCCACCTGTAGTCTCAACTGTAGTTCCATTTTTGGCTAAACAAGTTCTATAGTTAGAATCCAGAAGCTAAGGGTTTTGAGCCGCAAGCACATCGCCTTCGGCCGGGCTCTCCTTCCGCATGTCATGTTCTCGCTGCAGTCGTCGAACCTAGCCTATATTTGACAAATGATAAACGGTTCTAAATCTTATGTTTTGTTGCATTGTGCTCCCTCTCTCTCCCTCTCTCCCTCTATAAGTATATTCACTCTATCTAAATTCCAGGTTATGTATTAAAGTATGCTTCTTGGAGGTTGTGGTTGGTGTTGGTGTTGTTGTTGTTGTTGTTGTTGTTGGTTGTTGGTTGTTGTTGTTGGTGGTGGTGGTGTTGTTGTTGTGGTTGTTGGTTGTTGTTGTTGTTGTTGCTGCTGCTGCTGTTGTTGTTGTTGTGGTTGTTGTTGTTGTTGTTCGAATGAATTGCTGAAGCAGATCCAGCGAGGCTCCTCTCCAACTTGGAGAAGAGGGAGAAGGCGGTTGGGTGGGCATCACTTGGTTGGCCGAATTGCTTGGGACTGACCAAGCTGTGCAGGACATGCGTACTGCGTCCTGAGCGGCGGCGACGTAGATGCACAGCTTTGCACACGGAGGGCGGTCACCCTGCCGAGCTGCGATACATACTTCGCAGATACATCGCATGGTCATAGGCCCAAGGGACATAGCTCACTTAACACAGTTGGGGCTCAATCGATAGTTCTGAGTCGTTCATCCATACCTGGAGCTGTTGCTGGAGCTTTAAAATTCCAAACCCTGCCCACACCAGCTGCTGCCAACAGGTGTACTGCAGGCTCAACAGCAGATTGTTTGTCTCTGGTGTCTCAACAAAGTACGGAGCAGAGTACGGGAGTCACAAGCCACAGCAACGAAGTCAGTTAAATCCTTAATGCGCAAGCTGCGCAGAGGGTAGCAGTCTTACGAGCATGGCTCGCAAGCCACTGTTTCTCTTCAAGCACGAAGGTCAGCCATCCCGGCCATGATCATTTGTTTTGCAGGTGCGCACGCGCAAAGTGCTTTCAAGCTAAGTTTTCAGAGCTACGATCTGCGTGATGTTGTAGCTCAATGCATGCTAGCCACTAGCCATTCTACTGGATATGCCCTTAGAAGGTGATGGCATCTATATAGCAACAGAAGCGAGCACGGCGGAAACGCAAGGTGAGGTCAGGGACTGACCGACTGGGACTGACCGACTGACAAAGGAGATCACCTCCGGCACGAGCGGCCTAAGGTACGTAGCTCACAGCAACGCAATGGAACAACACACGCAGCAATAGTCGACTATGAACGACGATATGAAAATCCCACCGCGCTGGCTGAGCCGAAACTGAAACTGTGATCGTGAGAATTTGCTGCCACACAGAACATTGATTGCGAACCATGGGCATAGCCATGTGGGGATAGCACCACGGTGAGAGAGTGCCGCCCCGAAGTCCGAAGTGAAGTCGTGGGAGACAAACACTGTCACCCCATGGGCCAACATTGAGCAAACTGGATAGGGGCTCGTCGGGCCAAGTAAGCTTCCAAGCAAGCCACTGTTCCTTCGTATGCTTATCCAGCAAAGCCCACAGAAGTATTGACCACGACAGTAAAAAAACCGAAGCAATTTTTGCAATGATGGAGTGGTTGTTGTAAGGGAGGGCCGTGACATGCTGTGATGGTTAGAAGCCTGCCTAAGTAGCACGAAGGAAGACCATGGCGCCGCCACATCAGCAGGGTGACTGCGAGTGCTTATCCTGTTGATACTGCTGCGCAGATGCAGCGAATAAGTGCCGAAAGGCTGTGACAAGCGCGGCGGATGTTGAGCACATGCTCGGCTTTTCCGTTAGCTGCTGGACTTGCCTTGCGCTGCCATCGTTGTAAGATCCCATGTAGCACACCCTGAAGCCTAAGTAGCCATGATGAAGTTTCTCATTATAAGTGCGGTAACCCGTGCTGCAAGTAGCCCGGATAACGAGGGTCACTGAATGACCCCCCTTAGAAGTACCAAGGCATGAGTTCGAACGGAACGGTTCCAAACTTTCTTGGGAGACTGGGTGTGAAAGCCCGCAGTCCGTGCTCCGACGGCCTGTTTTTCCCATGAGAAGCCGTGAATGCTTTAAGCCCTCGTGAATTGACACGAGGCATTCTTGGGACAATTTCACGTGAGCTTGCTCTTCTGCGCCGAAGACAGGGCGCAGGCGTGTCAAAGACAAGGTATATCTGTGACATTCAGCGTGTCTTTCTTGTTTGTCTGCGTGTGCAGACACACGTCTCTGGTTCTCTCTACATACAATCTATGTATTCGCATCCACATATATATATATATATGTAACTGTTATGGTAACAGAATACTCGCGCCCATCCCATGCCAGTTCACACGGAGAGCAGAAATTGTCTGACCTTGTGCAGGCTGCCGACAGGTTTTGCCAGAAGCCGCTAACCTCGTGGAAGGGTGACCGGTACTGAAGTCCGTACCAACGAGCCCCATGAGTTGCCTCCAAAAAGATCCTCCCTTCGACTTGTATGTGCTTCTGTCGTTGAGTCATGTTATGCTCATTACGGGGGAAATGCCTCAACTCGTCCGTAATAGTAACCACAGACGGCCTACGGAGGAATGTTGGAAAAGCTCGGAACGGTCGCCAGGCCATGTAATCGCTGACTTCCCAGGACGCAGTTGAGCACATCCAAAAAGTGCGTGTCGTAATTGCACGAGTCTGTGCCGGGCTTCGGAAACGGGACAAAGGTCGCTGTTTGCTTTCAGCTTGTGAGCCATTTTGGAAATCCAGACTTCTGCGTTGTTGAGCCAGCAGGCCGCGTGACGGTGACGGATGGGTTTGGAGAGTAACGTCGAATTTCAGAGAGGAGTGGGGCTTTAAGCCATGAAGACTCCTTTCTGCGACACAGGGACCCTGGGCTGACTGCTTGAGGCATGGCGCAAGGTCTGTTTGCATTTGTTGAATTTTAACCTTACACCAGCATTCAAGAAGAGCATCGTTCCGAAAACTTGAGAAGCTGGAGTCTCGCCTGTGGCTTGTTGATTACCGATCCGGTCTCAGCCCAGGCAAGACGATGTGGGTGCTGTTTATGGCCATGAATGGAGACTGGGTTCTTATTCAGGAGCTTAGTAGCTTTAGTTTTACATTTTTTACGCGACCATAATTGGGCGCTACAGTAAATGAGAGGGTTTCCGCATTTATTATGGCATCTTGAAAATGGAAAATTTCCTCAGTCCCTTGTTATGGGTGACTTGGTGTAAACTCAACGAGGGCCCAGGAGACCCAACAAGAGCCCAGGAGACCCCAGTGGAATGCAGCCCTTGTTCGATGCCTACCCGGCGACACTCATCTTCGCCGCACCTGGGTTGGAGCACAGGGGGCCGATGTCACAAGAAGGAGTTGAAGTGGATGTTTTAACACCGAAGCGGTTAAACAAACACCTCGTTCCTCATAGGAAAGGCTTGCGGGCTTGATTTGAGTGATTCGGATCGCGTTTCAGCGGGCTTGCTTGCCTGCATTCAGAACCGCCGCCGTGACTGAGGCTGGCTACATGATCTTCACCAGTTTTGCTCCGGGGCAGCAGTGCCAACTTCGATTTGCTGCAAACTTCTGCTGTCTTGCAGGGTAACTAATAAGGTGGTAATGTGTGGTGTGGTTACCGGTTGGGGTCGCATGTCCCCGGCCCATTCATGTATAGTACCCAGATCCACATGCCTCGCTCAAACCTGTTCAGCTTCCCAAAGGTTTTAATGGTTTTGGTGCTTTGCATGCTTGCTGAATGCCTGCACCTACTGCAGTGGGCATTTTGATTGAAAAATGGCACGAGCCAACAGGAATGTCGAATGTTATGGATAATGGCTGGTGTATTTTCACCAAAACCCGACATCTCAAATCGAGGCGATCCTGTCGGTGCTGACAGGTGTGGTGGGGGCCTCAGTAGGAAGACAGCTTCAATGATTCGGTGGTGGAAGTTTAAGTCAAGGGCCCAAGGGGTTGGACATGGGTGTTGCTGGAGAGCTCAGGGTCGTTTTGCTTCACATCCCTAAACCCGGAACCCTAAACCCTAAACCCTATGTATCGGGTGCTATACGACTTAGTACTGCTGATCTTGGTTCAGGCTTTGCATGGTCTGACAGGCTGCAGGTCTGACGGGCTGCAGATCATGGCAGATCCAAGCCCAGAGTCTTAAAGGCCAACACCATGAGTATCGTGATGACAACCATGATGCTCACGTACGCTTCGCTTGGGCCTAGTACCTCAATGAGTTGCAAATGTTGAGAGTGTGTAGATCGTGCCCAACACTCGCCAGCGTTGGAATGGGGAGCCCAGATCCATGCGAAAACCTACAGTGCGCGAATTTGCCTAGGTGGCAGACAAGATGGCCACAGCGGCAGAGGAGCATGAGAAGGAAGTCGAGGCGTGTTTTGCTTGCGTCGATTTGATGTGCGTGAAGCCACAAAGCAACTATTTAGCGCCGCACATCGTCAGGCCAACTGCCCGTTTTTCGAGCGCAGCCCACACCACATGTATGGCTGGGATAGCTGGCGTATCGCTGCGTCCTGTCGACAGGAAGCTGAGACGAAGAAGCGGGACGGGTTCCTCAGGAAGTACTTGGAGGAGGCTTTCGCAGGCGCGACTGACAATCGAAGCTTGGACTCACAGATGGGTTCATTCTATATAATATTATATATATATATATGCAGGGACTCCTTTTCTGATTCCTGATCAGACGAGTCCTCCCTGCGTGCGATTCAATCTAAACTCGTAGTGGGATCCTCGACAGTTGGCGGCAGTGTACTGGACTAGACGGAGAGGGTCGGAGATGTTGATGTAAACATCAACAGGCGGGAGCCAACAAAACATGCCACTTGTGGAAGAAGTCAAGTCGTAGCAGCAATCAGAGGAGTACAGGGCACAGTTTATGTGCATGTTCTTCATGTGCTTATACGTTGGGCCAAGGTGAAGAGATGTCTTACAAGACCTACCAGGCAGGACTGAAACTGAAGCCCGCACCCAAAGCCAAAGGAGCACTCCAACATGCTGGGCCCGTCGATGGAAACAGCAGAAAACGAACAGTGCGCTGGGCTGAACGGGGACAACGAGAACCTCGCTGGGCTATGACAGCTGGAGTAGGAGTATATCATCACAAGAAGAGAGCCATGGATCGCGGGTTTTCTCTTGGCCATAGTTCATCTGGGCCCCGTGGAGTGAAGATGCGAGCCATTTCATGCCGCAAGCTTCCAGCAGAATGCTGTTCGTGCCAGGCCCTCGTGGACAAGGAAGAGGTTTGTGAGGACATTCGTTGTGTCACAGCTACATGCTCTCTGACGCTTCATTTGCTGAGACCTACGCATGTCCGGATTTGCCTGAATGTGTAAAGGAGATGTGCGAGATCCTAGACATGGACAAAGACGAGCTGCTGGCTGCATGGGATTCTTGGCTTTGTATCGGCTTACAACACTGTCGAGTCGCACGGCGTCGATCCATCTGCAAAGTTTCCACCGAACAGTCCTGACATGCTGTACGCTAGTACATCCGATGATGCACTCCCCAGATCTCGAAATCTCCACACTTTCTTGCTTCTTTATCTCACCTAGAGCTCCTTTATCCTGCCGCTCCCCAGGAGAGCTTCCCCAAGGAGCTGAAGCAGACGCCCGGGGCTCATGCCGTTTCTCCCTGCCGGGCATGGATCTACTTCCATCGCACGTGTATATTACCATGAATATGTATCTATGTATTTCTGGCTTTTTTCTCCCTCTACCTCTCCCCCTCGAACCCTCTCTGTCTCTCTGTCTCTCTCTCACTCATATATATGTATATATATATATAATGTCTGTGACGTCATCTGAATTGACATACTCCTTTTCTCTCGTTCGGTGGCCTCCGTGAGATGTAGGAGGAATCTGCTGTGTAGATCATCTCTCAGGTTTCCTTCCTACAGTATGTGTAGGCGATGACGAATGAAACGTCGGTTCTTTTGTTTGCAACAGTCAACAAGTGAGCGCTTCGGGAACTGCCGACCACAGACCTGCGATCTTTGGACCACTCTCAACGCCCCATAATGTTTGTGCTGGTAAGCCCGTCGCCGTAAGCTGGTGGTCACGAGTGTAGTCGGAACTCTGCAGTATCACGGGTAGCTGCTGTGCTTTGTATTAACTCTTAAACTTGCTCGCTGGTTGTTGCCGCGCATGGCCGTGTTATCTGCTTGAGACCACATGCCACAATAGTAATGTCGGACCCTTGTTAGCTGGAGCTGGAACCTTGCCAGCCTTGGGCGAATGAGAGCGGACAGCTTCCATCCAGGTACACTGGGCCGCAGGAGATTGTGTCTCGGGATGGGTTCGTGGACTCGCTGATGCAGCTTGGTTTGCAGTGCCTTCGGTGGTTAATATTTAAAAAATATGTTACGATGATCACTCGCACCATCACTATATGTCACTCTCACATTTACTGTTCTTCTTCTTCTTGTTGTTAGGAGTAGTAGTAGTCGTCGTAGCAGTAGCAGTAGCAGTAGCAGTAGTAGTAGTAGTAGTAGTAGTAGTAGGCGCCCCCCCCCCTACCAACCACCTCTGCTGCCAAGCCTCTTAAGAGCACGTT
>CAJNJA010012842.1:0-38757 GCA_905231915.1 Symbiodinium necroappetens | reverse complement strand
ATCAGGGCCTATCATGTCACTGGCAACCGGTGATTCGCATGCGTTGGGGTCGTATTTAGAAATTTAGAAGCAGCTTGTCCCCTGTTTTTTGGGCGTAAAACTTCTCTCCCCGATCATCTCGACAGGTTCTGCAGGCTGCCTTGCAGGAGGCAGAGGCTGCACGAGTTACGCCTGAGATGTTGAAGAGCCTCTGCTCTAAATCTTTAGACGTAAGTCGCCATTCCATATCCACTCCCTCTCAGCGATGCTTTCCAAGATTTAAAACCGTGGCAAGATGCAAGCAGTGCAAGCGGCTGGAGATGTTAGCAGCTTCTCCACTAGTAGTCCACGGCGTCACGCCTGCACCGGTCAGCATGAGCGACCAAGGAAAGGCCGCAAGCGTCTCCAGGAGCTCCAGGACAGAACGGTGAGAATACAGCGCCGCACGATGCAGAACTCTGTGCGCGTTTTTCCTTGTGCGAGGAAGCAGAAGCTCGCACAGATGCTGCAGCACAGCTTCAGGAGACTTTGGCATAGATTCATAGGTTCTCTTTGATCACTTGGCTGTTCGACCCGACCTGTTCAGCGGATTGTACAGTGCAGGCAGCCATGGCTGCGGCGGATGCAGCGCTACAAAGCACGATGCCAGAAGAGGGGCTCGGGTCTGCTATCGAGGCTGCAGCCCAAGATGATGCAGCGTGCATGGAGCGGCCATGACAAGAGTGTGTGAGCATCCCGACACGCAAGGATCTAGGACGAGCTCTACGGCGGGCCGAGACCTGCGAGGCATCTCGCTTGCAGTGGTCTTGAAGCTTTGTGGCCAGGTGAGTAACATCCTGCAGCAAAGGTCTCTCCGGACTTGGTGCAGCAAGGCCGTGACAAGCTCGAGGAATGCCAACGGCGGCTACAAACGCTGGAAGCTGGCCGAGCCGAAGCTGCTCTGCTCGAAGCGATGAAGGGCAGCGACATGTCGCAGCTGGAGCTCGCGATCGACAGGGCCAGCTCTGCTGGCGTCAGAGCGGAGGCAACTGTTTTCAGACCTTTCAGCCATGTACTGCCATAGACTACTGCAATGATCTTCGCTTGAGAGTAACTGGACGGTTGAACGAGTCACAGCTTTTCTTCGAAAGGCTTGTATACTGTTGGCCGCCTGTTTTGAGTTTGCGTGACCAGGTCTTGGCTGTCTCGACTCCGAACAATCATGAAGCCATGACTTACATAATAAGTTTGCGGAAGTTTCCATGTCCTGTGCAGCAGCTGTCATCCGTGCCTGAATCCTGTGCAGAGTACTGAATGGATTTATTGCATAGATCCACATTTTGGGCATGAAGGTGGCTTTTCCAAAGGTTGCACTTCATGCCTGGTTTCTCAGCACCGCAGCTTCGGTAGGTGATTGACCGTGCGCAAGAGCATCTTCGTGGTCTTGAGGCTCCACTTCAGTTAAGAAGCGCACTGCCGTCGAGCTGGGATCGCGGGTCTCGGCATACATAATAATATATATTAACATATATTAATATATGATAATATATAATAACTTAACATACAATTCATCTCCGCCAGGCAAAGGAAGAAGCAGCTCGGGCGACTCTGCTGGCTTTGAACGAGCTCCTGGCGGCCATGAAGCTGTCGGATCTGCACGTCCCTTTCTGAGAATCCTGTCAGTATACCCTGTGCATCACTGTGTCGAAGATGGAGTCCCGCTTCTTGACAGAGGCATTGCAAAAGGCTTTGGATGCGGCGAAAAGTGGTGGCGTTAGTGATGAGATTTTGCTCCAAGGCCCTGGGCAGCCGGTCGTTTGTCGGCATCCCTGTTTCAGTCCCCGCGGCTTCAGGTGAGCAGAAGCTGGCATTCTTGTTGGAACAGCAGGAGGCCGGGCCGACGACTCCAGGAAACGCCGTCTCTCTCTCTCTCTCTGTCTCTGTTTCTAGGCGGAGGCACAGCTGCTGAAGGCCATCACTGGAGATCCTCGACTCAGACAGGGGAGTGAAAGGGCAAGGATGGGGGCCAGTGCCACATGGACTTGCACATTTTCTCAGAGATCTGGCTGATCTCTGAGGACATGGCAACACTGACGGCTGCCCTGGTTCGCGCAGAAGCCGCCAAAGTTGATGGGCAGGCCAGGAGGAGGTCCACGAGGAGTGACACTAAAGTAATCGAGCAAGCAAACGAGTGACGAGAAGGAGAAAGACGGCGAGGATTCAGACAGACGGACGACCAACTTGCTATCATTGCCACACCAGCATCTGTATTATTTATATCAGCTGCAAAGTTACATGCCTCGTTTTGACCTTTGTCCGTGTGGGACGAGAGCCAATGCCTGCCCTGTCCAGGTCTGCGCGCGCGCACGGGACGCCCTGTTGCGCATGAAGCGGTACGAGGCGGAGCACGCGACGGAGGAGCTCATCGCAGCCATGGCCGGCGAAGATGCGAAGGTGCGGTTCGTCGAAGCTCCTAGTAGGTCCTAGCCGGGTCCGTAAAAACATCGGTGTCCCAATTCGGAGGCCCTCGAGCTGGCTTTGCTCCGAGCGCGGGAGGTCGAGGTCGACGCCAACCTGATCCAGGATGCGGAGGCGGCGCTGCAGGCGGCGGTTCAAGCCGAGTGTAAGCACATTTAAGCACGGCTTGCGGAGCGCGGCATAGCGCAGCAGCCGCAGATATGTGCAGATCACCCTTCGCTGGAGGACCTCCGAGAGCTTGCGCAGCATGGTCCGGAACGCCGCGAGGCAGAAGCAGAACTTCAGGCTGCCATTGACACTGGCGACCTGGTGCTTCTGGAAGCTGCGCTCGCAAAAGCGCGGGCTCTGAGGGTCTCAGAGGAGGTGCTCGGTGTCGGGTTCGGGACGGGATCGGGAGGGCTCTGAGGGTCTCAGAGGAGGTGCTCGGTGTCGGGTTCGGGACGGGATCGGGAGGGGAGCGAGGGCTTTCAAAGCCCTTCAAACACGAATCATCGGGATTTCAGCCTCACTCACTCTCAGAGGTGCTGCGAGCCGCTCAATCCGTGCTGACAGCTGCTGAAGCGCAGTCGGACCTCTTCAGAGCCATGGATGGTCGCAACATCCAGGCTGCTATACTGTAGTAGAACTAGAACAATGCAGAGCCGCTACAGCCTGGTGGTCCTTTCGGCACGGACGGCTCCTATTCGTAGGCCCTCATGGCCGCCCTGCAGCGAGCGGAGACTGCTGGTGTGGACGCCGGCTATCTGCAGCTCGGAATCGATGTCTCAGCGACGGGCGAAACCTGCTACTGCGACTGACTGGTTCGCTGCGTTCCTCTTCAGGCACATGGCTCAGGAACGATTACGTGCTCTCCAGGAGGCCCAGGTGCGTAGCTGCTCCTTAGACCGCTTGAGGCTGATCCTCGCCAGAAGCTGCAAGGCAGATCACGCAGAGGATGACATCCTGCACACTTTACAGCAACGTGTCATTGCCTTACTGCTGCTTCCGCGCTTGGAACTTGCCCAGATCTCTTTTCGCTGGCTTAGGAGCATGACTTCGACGTACCGAGGCCTTGGCCACCAGGTAGGAGCGAAGATCCACTGAATTACAGCCATCAGCTGAAGGCGACCTTCGCTTCACCACGCGGACAGCTCCAGCCACACGTCGCTCGATGCCAGGCCCCTGCCGCACGCTCATGCTCCGAGTATGCATCTCCGCATGTGTATTGGATTGTATTGGTCACTGGTGCAGGCCACCACGTGCAACATACATGACTCAGCGCAGCGAAGGTGAGCTGGCTTTCGCCACAGCCCCAACCGGAACGTTGCAAAAAATGCTGGCTTCAATCACGTGCCTGAGGCTCTGTCGAAGGGTCAGGGCCAGAGGCGCGCAACGTCATGAGTTTTGCGATGACGTGATACGAGAGCAGATTGAACAAAAGCTGCAGGGAAGACCCCAGGAGCAACAGCAAGGCCAGACTCAACCTGCATCAGTTGCCGCAGCAGTCGTCCCCAGCCCCGGGAGGACAAAAAGAAGGCTCCATTTCGGCCGTCGCTTATGGGTCAGGCGTGGTCCCGCCAGTTTGCAAGGAAGTGCAGCGTGAGCGGTCCGCCCTTTTTGGATGATGAAAGTGTTCGATTCTTGACAGTTTCTGTCTGTGCGAAATCCTCGTTCCGACATGTATGTAGCCAGCGTGCCTGAATATGCTTGAGTTAATGTCACGGAAAAGTAGCTGGGTGCACTGGGTCACGGCTGTGTGTCAACAGGCCTCCCTAGTCAGTTGACCTCACCCTAAACCCTAAACTATCCTAAACTCTAACAACCCCATACCCTGCCCTCCAGACCCTCATCGATGGCGGCACACTCATGCTTTGGAAATCTGGGTCCGCCACACAGATCTCGGCGTTCTCGGAGTCGAGCATCTTTGCCTTTTCTATCCTGTGGCGCTGAAGGCAGTCGAGTGGTCCTGCTCCCAGGCTCACCCCGCTTTTGCAGATTCTTGGATAGTGCTTGTATACATCGTTTTCATTTCTACATGTACTCTTCTTATCATAGCTCCAGAAACCCGGAAAGAACGGGGAGGCCAGCCTCCACAGATCCACCAGCAGGAGAGAGGCTGGTGCCCCAAGGTCTTCTGAGAGCCTTTAAAGCTACCTCAGAAATGCCTGAAGGCCCGGCTCTTCCGAGCAGGCTGCCGAGAACTTCCCGGGATCCGGCTTCAGGCCGTTCCGAAGCCGATCTGACCGGCAGCTGTCGAGAGACATGTAAGCTAGGACCGCAGTGTGCCAGCCAGGGTTTGCAATGCTTCGCCATGCTTCGCCAATCGCCATCTGCAAGAGAAGCGACCAATCTTGTGCCCCGGTTGTCTGCCCACAATGGCCCGATGGCAAGCTGGCCCGCGACCCTCTGAATAGAAGCACGCATGACAGGCAAGCGGATGCCAGACCTGGCTCGGCGTCGAACACAAGGCACCATGTAGAGTGCCTTCATCGCGGAAGTGCAATAAGCAACCTGTTGCCGTCCTCCTAGTGTTTTGGTTTGCCCTGGACTTCAGCGACTTCGGCTCCATTGTGCTCATGAATGCTAGGTACTGGTATGTACCTGGAAGCACAAGTTGTTTTTCATAGCCTCTCTCCAGATGTGTTTGACATCCAGGCGATTCACCCTGCATGCCAGATCCACTCGCGGCACAAACTCTGTAGTTTTGGTGTGAGGGTGCAGTCAGTACAGTGCGGTACTATGACTTTACGTAGTGCATACCCAGGAGTAGGGCGCAGGGCAGCTTGGTTCATCAGAGTCTGGCCACACACAGGCTGCTCTCTGACATCGGAAGTAAAAGTTTGCTTCCAGTCTCTGGCGGCAGGGGACCCTTGCCCGAGCGCCCCCGCTCGGCTGCAGCTACGCGGCCCCCGCCCAGCCGGCCGCTCTCGGCGAAACCGCGGTAAGGCACGACAGTACCACACACTACCCATCTGGGAGCATCTCTACTTTGGTAGGGCAAGCGAACTCAGCATTCGGTTGCAGAGGACTCGCGAGTGTGGCGACCGGAATTTTGTGGGGTTTTCGGGAGTGATCAAACGAGACTGCCACCTTTGCCAGGCTGCAGCTGCTCGCACAAGACCTGCACGCAGTTGTAAAGATAATTCATCTGAGAGCTGCCCTCTTTCTTTTTGTGTCGTTTTCATAGTGTCACAGTTATATCATGCGAGTATAGCTGCTCTTGTTCTCAAATTGGACTAGCGTCTGCTTTACTTCAGTCCGGGAGTCCACTCTTTCTGCGCCCGGGTCGACACCGGCAACCATCCCAAGCTTCTCAAGTAGCGTTAGGGACCAAGATCTTGCTGGGGCACCTGTCCCGACGGTGCAAGATCATGTGTGCGAACTGACCTTCCTAGAGAATCGTTGGCCTCTGCGCAAAAAGCCGGAGTGAGGTCAGCTGGCAGCGGGACCTCATTTGCTTCTGTTGATGCAATACTCTGTGACACTTTCGGACGTGAGGAGGAAAAACGCTTCGCCTACACGACACCCAAGAGCTTCCTGGAGCTGATCAAGCTCTACTCCGGCATGCTCGGGAAGCAGGCCCGCTGTCACCCGCCGCTGTGGGGTGTGAGCTGTGGAGTCAAAGCCTTGAGATTTGCTGAAGAGAGAAGGTCTTTGCCCTCGCGGACAAGAAGTCGAGGTTGTCCTCCGGTCTCATCAAGCTGCGGGCCACACAGGAGGAGGCTCCTTGCTGCAGTCGCAATGCAAAAAACATTCAAAGGCTGTCTCCTTGGTCACGCAAACAGAATCCGATGTGCGAGGGCACAAACACCGTCCTTACCGGTCTGCCTTTGTCGCAGTGCAGACCGTGGCACATTCAGGTGGCGAACCTGGAAGAGGACTTGCAGGAAAAAGCCGTCAGGACCTTGCAGCATCGTGCTTAATCTGGCACACTGTAGCTCCATGGGCCTGGGCTCGAGGTCATCGTGAAGGAGAAAGCTGAGAAAGCCGACACATTTGCAGAAGAGGCAGTTGCCGCCACACTTTCCGGCATGCCGCTCACGAAAGTACAATCAGAGCTGATAGCAACGCCGGTCATGGCTCGAAAGAGCCCCCGCAACGAGCTTCCTCCGAAGGTGGGCCGTGAGAAGACGAAAGTGAATACCGAGGCACCATGGCACACCAAGATGGGCAATCCTGCCTGTGACGTGCAAGTTCTGGCAGACATGCTGCATGGGACTGTGTTCGCAGGCGGAGAAGGCCAACATTGAGGCTGTGAAGTGCGCCCAGATTGCTCAGCAGGCAGGGCACTAGGTGCTTCTCGTTTGTGGGTTCGGATTTGGGCCGGCTTACTGTGAGTGGCGGTAGCCTCACCTTCAATGTGCAGGTCGCCGAGAAGAAGGAAGACTGCATGCGAGCAGGGTGCTTAATGCTTAATTACAGAAAGCTCCGAAAGGCAAACACTTAGTCACGTCACAGAGCGAGTTGCAAAGCCACAGCTTCACAGAGCTCTTGAGGATCTCGATGCTGCCTTGCCGCTGGTAAACCAAGCCGAGGCTTGGGGAGCTTTGTGCTTTCCTGCAGTTTCCAACGATACTGTACAAATAAATAAGTTTTGAAGCATAGATGGGGCATGCATCATGCACCCATACATCAGTGCATGCATACATGCACATGTCGACGTAGACTCAGGTGCTCGCGCACGCACGCACGCGTGGACGCACGCACGCACGCACGCACGCACGCACGCACCCACCCATCCACCCACACACACACACACACACACTCTGTAGAGTTCTAGGAAAAGGGCATCACCTCTCAGTGCCGCCAACGACAGGCAGCGCTTGATGTGCTGGACAAGAAGGAGTTCAACGAGTTGAAGGACTGCTCCAGTAGACTCTGTCCTGCGACTCTGCCTCTCTCCCTTTGCCACCCTCTGGTCAAAATCTACACAGATGAGTCAGTATTTCCAATGTATCCGTTCGTGCCTGTATTTATATACACACGTATGTGTGCCTATACATATATACCACCACCAACACCACCGCCGCCATGAAGCACGGCAATGAAGACAACATCTTGTAGAGGCCGCATGTTCGCCAGAATACTGTGCATGTGGTTGTTCATAGAGAAGGCTCCGATAGGAAAAAGTCTGCCTGCAATCATGTTAGTCCTGCACGAGCATAGGTGTCAATGGCAGTACCAGTGCTCTTGTTACGACAGTCTTTGAGTTCTTGCCTGGTTATGTACTATCAAGAACCTCGGTCGTGCGGCCTTTAGGATTTAAGCATACTTTGCCAGTCTTGCCAGGTTCACCATGGCAGAGACTAAGTATGTACATGTGTTTAAGGGCTACATGTTTCAGACCAATGCCTTTCCAGCAAGAAACTAGTCGCAGGCTTAGATATCCATATCGCATCTTTCGACCCGAAGCATAAAGAATGAGGGTTTACCCGGTCCCACACGGTGATTTCTAGGACAACCGCAGATCTAACAGCCACAGCATGGGAAACCACGGCTGGGAGCAATACATACAAGTACATGTATGCGTTCATACATCGCAACGACTGCAGACTACGGCGACTACACTACGACTCTTGAAAGAGAGGCGCTAACGCGGCCGCCAGATGATGTGGCAAAAGTCTGCGAGACTGCGTTGCACCTGCTGGTGGCGCGCTCAGCCGTGTTAATGCGCGTTTCCCAGGACTCCTCGAAGAAGATACTGCTTCAGCTTGCTCTGCGTTCCTTAGGCGGGCATCGATCCTGCGATTGAGACGGATAAGAAGGGCCGAGCCAAGGAGCACTGGGCTTCAAGGAATCTCTTCCAGCAGTTTCCAGGCTCTCTGCTCGGAATCAGGACAAGACCTGGAAAGGAATACAGAAAATGATGACCAACCCGGAGAAGTTCCTCGCTCAACTCAAGGCTGGTCTCCAACCTGCACCGGTAAAGATAGAGCTCCCTGCGTTTTCAGCTGCTGCAAGAACTCCGCGCAGACGGACGGAAGCCAATCAAGCATGCTTGTAATCTGGACGCGCCTGGGACTGCCAGGGCTTCAAGCTCGTAATTGACGAGGGCAAAGTTCCGCCGCAGAACGTCGAAGAGGCGGAGCTGCCCGGCTTGCACTGCAAAGTCCAGAGCACTGCGAAGGTTGAAAGTATCTCAGACTCATGCCCGGATCTTGTCCCTTAGACCCTGCAGTTGCATTCCTTGCCAGGCCCGGAAAATCAAAGATGGGCTCGGTGAGGACTTCTACCCAGACAACATGAAAAAGAAATCCCAGGCTGGGTTGGCAGTGCCGGTACTGCCGTAGCTCACAACAGAAGTCGTTGAGTTGCCAAAAGGACATGCTCGTTGTACTCGCTAGGAATACCAGAACTGCAAGGTAAGTACAAGCAATGCGTCGCATGGTGCTTCCAAAAGCCTACCGAACGTGAGTGGCTTTGACAGTTCTCGTACCTGTGTTGTCCGGGAGTGTCTTGCCATAGTTCTGTAGCAACATGGAGAAGTAAATGGCAACAGTCGCATGCTCTTTTGCAGTGGCCGCTTCGAAAGTATGCTGTAATGTTCTGATTTCGACATACGGAGCACATTCACGAGCAAGTAGAAGAGCAGCAAAACCAAGTAATTAGACATCGTAGCGGCGCTGCGATGGATACAATCATTGACCCAGGCAGCTGGAGGCCTCAGTGAGTTTGTCATCAATATCATCAAGTGCCCCCGTTTTTGCTACTTGCATCGAAAGGACAAGCTTACGAGCTGAGGACTGTTGAGATGTTGAGGTACTACGATGTGGTCTGCCAAGTGGAGCCCAAAAAGAGGTCAGACTGTGAGATAGAGTAGTCGGGCATGACGCTGCTGCCTTTGGGCTTCCAGGTCGCTGCAAGAGGCCACTGAAACGTTGGAGAAAGCCAACGAACGTCACAGAGAGGTGACAGGGATGGTCAAGGACTATGGAGCTGTAGGGAGCTGTGCGGTTGCAGTCAACTTCGTTCATCCATCAGTGCTAGTTGGACGAGGCATGCTGCTTGCAGAATTTGCGAGGACTTGGAAGACAGGCTAGCCACTCTCGTCGCCGATTTTGATGAGGCACTCACCGTTGTGTGATGTCGTGTGGCTTGTTGTCTAGCCCTGGCCGTTGCAACTGTGCGCTTCATGGCTATATCATACGGGATGCCACAATTGTCCGAAAAGCTTCAGGGACCCATCGTGTCCACCGGTTTGGATCAAGTTAAGCGATAGGGCTGAGAACCTTCCACGGCACATGTGGATTTTCTGCACGGAATGGAAGCCAATAAGTGCCACAAGCACAAGCCCTGAGGCACCGACACAGCTCCCGTGGACATATGTTCGCATTCGAAGTGTAGGTCGACAGGGACGGCCTGCAGCCGTGTCCAGCTTCGCCATGTCCCGTGCCGTATGGCGCCCTTCGGCCCTGGCTGGCCTTGGTCTTCTAGCTCGCTCTTGGAGCGTGTCCTTCCTCGCACCCTTGGATGCTCCGAGACTGAACGCTTCTCCGAGATCAAGCACTGCATCAGCTCTTTCAAGAACTTCCAGATTTCAAGGAAGCTTGCCCAAGGTTCAAGGCTCTCTCTCCCTCCCCGGTGTATTGCCAGCTCTAGGAAAGACCTTCTCGCGGTCCTCGGTCACGGCAGCGTGCTTGCCAGAAACCTTTGTGCCTCCGACGCGCGATGGCAATGAAGGCCGAACCTCGAGCGGAGACCATTTCAAGAGATGTTGAAGGTCCAGAGAGTACTGTAGCACCTCCCAGGTCCTTAGGTCCTCCGGGCAGTCATGCCTTTCTGTCACTGGTTGCAGACTTGAGGCGTATACGTTTCTGAAGACAGCTGTCTCGCCGAACTCGCCGGCAGCATCGAGAACCTGGGGACGTGGCAGCATTGGTATCGACCGCCGTGGTTCCTCAAGCAGGGCGATCTCATGAGCCACGGTTGAACAGGGTTCTGGGCTTTTCACCGCTTGGATCTTGGCTTCCTTATGGCTGACTCGAGCCCCAAAGTCACCGAGGACGCTTTTTGCCGCCTTGTGCAGATCATCTGCAGACCTCACCTTCAAGCGCCACATCATAACAACCAAAGACAGCTCTTCGGCATCAGACATCAGACCAGGGTGTGACACGGGATGTTGCAAGCGCGTCAATGACTTCTGTTCGACGGTCAGGCGGAGCTCTGGCATTGGACCTCGTCGTGAAGGACTTCTTGAGATGTTTGATCTCGTCGCCTGCATGTCTGTTTCTTTCGAAACATCCATCTGAAGTTTCGCTTCTTCGCACGAGTTTACATGGCAAGCTGATGGCAGGACAGTCGTGGCAGAACTGCGCCCGGCATCGCCAGCCAAGTGACTTGGATGTACCATATTGTCAACGAAGCCAGAATCACTGAGTATGTCTGGCGCATGAATGTTCCATGCAACATTGAAGCAGATCGTCCACGAAGATCTTGCAAGGCTCCTCTTGTGCTGCTCCTTCCAGGGCTGGGCGGGAGCAGTCAGGGTGGCTACGTCAAGAATATGGCCAATAAGCCTCTTGAATGCAGAGGTGCAATCGGGAATCTTTTCTGAACTTCCCTACTGTTCAGGCTGACCAGTTCCGGTTTTGCGGTCGGTGTTCTCAACATGCGCGGCTGTGCTGGCTGCTCCCTTCGAACACCGCGCTTTTTTTCAGCCTATCGAGGGTCCACAAATGATGTGAGAGAGGCTGTCGATTATGTGCGAAGCCATCTCGTCAAGCCTTCTCAGAAGGAAAAGCCCGTCTTTTTGCTGGGTTGGAGTTTGGGAGCCAACATCCTGATCAACACACTTGCAGAACAGGGCCGTGACACCCGCTCGCTTAAAACGAAGTCCTTCGTCAATGGTGGAGTGGCTCTCTGTGCCACTCACTGTCTGGTTCGTTGTGGTCAACAGGCCCGGGACCATTGGGTCACAAAGTACGTGTACAGCCGTTTTGTGACACGAAACTTGCGAAATTGCTTACAGCCGCTGTCTCGCTATGGTGGACCTGTACCAGGCTGGAATGGAACCGACATGCGTGTCGACAGTCTCAGACTGCAGTCAGCGCAGGAGGTTTTCGACATAGATGAAGCCCTCATTCGGCGCATGTTTGGGTACAACTCAGTGGATGAATATTACTACGATGCCAGCTCGTGTCGCCGGGTGGAACAGGTGGCTGTGCCGCTGTTGATGGTTAGTGCTGCAGACGACCCCATGAGCACCGGATGGGTTCCTTTCGGCAAGGTGCGCGCCAATCCCAACATCATGCCGCTTGCGCCGCAGGAAGCGAATAGCGCAGAGCTCTGCACATGTTACTGGTACTGTCCTGCATGCAGCGGGCACTGCAGCTTAGGCTGGCCTACACATCTCATGGAGGACACCTTGGTTGGCAGGATGACTCCAATGCGTTGCGGTCCGGATGGGTGGAAGAAGCAACAGCTGCTTTCCTCCAGAAGCTCAAGACGCCCTGATCTTGATCACGAGAATGGACCACACTCGCTGATTTCGTCCAGCAGCACGAGAGCATCTTGAAGAGGATGGGACAGTGCTGTTCCACTTCCGCTCGAGGAAGGAAGTTAGGCTAGGACGTCGCGATATGTCGGGTTAGCTTTCCGGCAGATTAAGAATTGAGGTTAAGGATTGCGGGTCCTTACGAACTTCAACGGCCAGTTGAACAACTACGAGTCCTGGACGAAGAAGATGCCAAAGGTGGACCGGCAGAACTGAGATTTGGAGACACCCGATTCAGGGAAAACGACGTCAAGAACTGCGTCAGCCGCCCTGCGACATCGCAAGCCGAGCAAGCGAGACGACGATCGCTTGCAGCGCCCGGGTCGCTGAGAATGACCCTCGGGGCAGCAGTGGTCCACATATTATCGTTCAGGGCTTTGGGCTATGTCGTGGGTGCATGTTTTCACTCCGTTCGTGGTGTAATTTTGGTACGTATAATTAGGGCTTTGATGCAAGGCAAATCAAACGTGCAGGGAGCACCTCCACTCATTCTCGGCATACGATGACCCGGAAGGATCAACAGCTGCGCTGCAACATGCTGCAACGCTCTTTGAGCGCCAATAGGGCTCGTCGGCAGGGTGCGGGCTCACCATAGGCCTAGTGCGAACAGAAAAGGTCGTCAATAGCGGATTGCCTCGTGTGAGAGTGCCGCGTACATGATGCTCAGAGCAACGGCTTCAGAAGTATACTAAGTAGACTTCCTGAGTTATGATAGAAGAATACAAAAATTATCGCAGGCAATTGCTGACAAGGAGGCTGTCATGGCTGAAGCCGAGCGGCAGGACCCCAAGGTTTTGGAGCTGCTTTGGGCTCGCAGATGGTTGTCCAAGGTGTCAGAACAAGTTGGACATGGCGCAGCGGCTGGTTGGTGCACTGAGTGTGGAGCACAGAGCTAGTTGGCAAACGTCCATAGCCACGAAAGAGATGAGTCATGAGCTTAGCTCCGTGGTGTTCTTGAGGTGCCAACGGTGTCATTTGGGAGCAGACCGTGTCGCTCTTGGAGACTCTGCATCTTGTGAGGCAGTGCATGGCATGTGTTTCATTTCTGTCCAGCACGAGGTGGAAAAGACGTCGGAAGAGCTCATCTACATTCCGGGAGACTCGTTGGTGGCCTGCTCTTTTGCGTCATATCTTGGCGTGCTTGACTCGGCCGCCAAAGGTTGCGAGTCGGTTCAGTCATGGGAGTGCCATTGCGTCCAGGTGTTTTCTCGAGATTACCGTGAGACAGCCACAGCAAGCTTCGTGGACTTCCTCCAGGCAGTCTTTGAGTTACATCAGATTTGAGTTTTAAAAGGAGAAGCCTCGTGAGCTGCTTGGAATGTGGATCCCAGAGCAGTCGGAGGCACGCAACGTACCTCTGGGACCCGAGATCAGTCCATTGCAGGCGCCTGCTGGGGGATGCAGCGCCGGCTTAAAAACAAGGGGGCCACGTGTAAACCGGTTCTGTAATGAGGTTCTGTCGACCGAAGCAGAGCAAGCAAGATGGTGCGTTTCAACCTCAGACTCCAAATTGCCACGTTGGCAGCTCATGCAGACATGATGTGAAGGATATGAAGGATCCTGCAATGTCTTGACGCTAGCTTCCAAGTCTGGGGTGTCAGCCTGTCCCTCACACTGATCAGGCAAATGGTCTGCCTAGTGACCGTGTTTCCTTAGAGAACGGTTCGCGCCTCAAATCTCGACATCTTGAGTAGCCTACATGAAGTCGAAGCAGCTGCGGCTACACCATGCCATGCACTATAGGCGCAATCATGTCGTGCAGTCAACGATGGAGCCTGGTCATCGACCCTCAACTTCAGGTGGGAGGTGACTCAAACTCTGTCGGCGCTCCATCTACGCCTGACAATGATAACATTAAGCAAGTCTGCACGCAGGGCATCGTGTGGATTAAGAACAAGGAATCCGAGAACAAGTTGGAAGCCCGAGCCTGAGTCAGGCTTCCCTGGGAGCTTCCACCCCAGAGAACACGAAGCAGCCAACTTTTCCACGGCCGTTCGTAAGCCGTCTTCGCAAGCCACAGTTTCGGAGCTAAGGTCCGAGCATTCGCAAGCGCATTTTCTGTGTACAACATCATGAGTTTATGGGGTAAAGACTTGAGATTTTTTTTTGTTTATAAGTAGTCGGGCTAGTTTGAAGAAGCTAGGCCGGCCTAAGGATGCTTGTGGCTCTTCAGGCGGTCGTGAGGTTTCTACTTGGAAAGACTGCGCCCAGGGCTTGTGTTTATGTTGGCATCGGTCGGAAGCACATCAAGAAGCAGTGCTGTCGAGCAACAGCGGGGAAGGGAGACTGATCGTGGCTTTGAGGCCGCCACTTGAGCATGTTGGTATCCGTGATGCGCATCCGCTGCCACTGAGATCACCCGCATGGGAGCCCCGAGAATGGCCGGGGCCCTGAGTCCACTGACACGAGAGCTCGGCGCGAGTCGCTGCCTCTCAGGTGCAGCTGTTCGAGAAGTCGATCGAAACCGGGAAAAGCGTGCTGCCCTGTGCGAAGGGGATCGAAGGGCAGTGCACACCGTCCGTGCATCGGGCCCAGCGCACCGAAATTCGCGTGTGGTCTCCTGACAGGTTCTTGTCGAGAACATGGGGGAGCACATTGATGCCGTGCTTCAACCCGTTATTGTCAATGCCTCAACTGGACTGGCGAGTGTTGCAAGTGTCGTATGTAGTCCCGGAGGCCACACTGTAGGCTGCTCTTGGCCTGCCCATGCTCCCAGCCAGGCTCGCAACACCATCAAGCGCGGGGCGCGCAAGGTGCTGAAGCTTGGAGACAAGGACCCCGAGAGATGCCAAGGTCGAGCCAAACATGTCCAACGAGACTCGGTGTTGAGGAGATCAGCTACAACGACAAGTTCCGCCTCTTCATGCAGACGAAGCTGTCCAACCCGCACTATCCTCCTGAGATTCAGGCCTGTGGACAAGCTGACCAGCTCCCCTCAACTTGTGGTAGCGCGTGTCTAGCAATTTCACGGTACTTGATGATGCATGGAGCCGCAGCCTACCTGGCTAAGCATACATTCTGGTGTAGTCTCTATGGCCAGCACAGAAACTCGTGTACTGTCGTTGTGATGACTGGAGGCACGTGGAATACACGATCACATCAGCACTCGGATGCATTCGGCAACGACCGACAGTGCACTATGCAAAAAGAGAAGTCTCTTGAGCAAGCACAGCAGTCAGCAAGCCACAAAATAGCTGCTCTCTCTGTGGCCAAGCCCTCCGCTTGCAACGCGGTTTGGAGGCCTTGGCAGGCAGTTTTTGAAGCAGCCGTCAAGGCAGAGCAAAGCATGAGTTGCGACCAGGAGGGCAGCCAGAATGGGTAGCGAGGCTGTCGATGACTTCGCGAAGCTTGAGGCTGGCAGATGCTGGACTGATATACGACTACGATTCCGTCGGTGACTAACCATCCTTGCAGGCTGACGTTATACGATGGCTTCTTGCCAGGTGCGGGCTGAGGGGATTCTTGTCCTGGCTTGGGGTTCTGTTTGGCTTTTGCCTTCATAGCCTTGAGCGCTGCACTGCTTTGCCGGATCACCCACAGAACCCACGCTTGCAATGCCTTGAATGCCAGGGAGGATGTGCAGAGTAGCGTGCATCTCGCTCTGGCTGGCAAGACTGATGAGGCGCTGAAGGGCTCGTAGCAGAATGGAGAGCCTGTTCACTCTTGCACCAATGTTCCACGGCGGACAGGCGTCGGACGCCATCCTGACCATTGTGAAAGGCGCATCCCGTTTACGTTTCAGAATATTGCATGTAATGCGAGTGGTTTGAAATTGGTATTTGTCCAAGGTCAAAGTGGTCGCTGATCTAGTGCATATCGTACATGCCGGTTGGGCCAACTTTGCAGAATTGAAGTAGTTTAGGTGCCGTGATTGAGGGGTAAAGCGCGAGCATGCGAGAGCGCGCTTAAACTTGCCGGCAGGAGTCTGTTGCTGGGAGTTTCTCCGATGCTCAAGCACCCGATTTTGCGTTTTCGGCTGTCTCGGGGGGGGCGGGGGGTGGTACTGTACCGTACTATACTATAGGATATACTATACGACACTATACGTACATACCAGGCTAGACTCTACCATACTTTACTACTATACTTTACCAAGGTGTGCTTCCTTGTGGTCCCGGGAGTCCCCCTGCAAGGGTTTGCCTCCCGGAAGGTTTGATAGACACGGCCCCGACTCCATCGGTGCCTTCAGTTCCTTCCAAGCAGCCGAAGGCAGGGCGCCTACAGCAAAAGCAAAATCCCGAGCCATGGAACACAGAGCCCTGAAACCATAAAACACAGAGCCCTAAAGCCTTAAACCATAAAGCACAGAGCCCTAAAACCCTGAGCCATGAAACACAGAACATAAACACCCAGTAACCTCAGCTCTTGCTCGGTTCTCCCGGCGACTGTGCCGAGGCGAAGCTTGCAAAACGAGCCGCGACCAGGCGAGGAAGCTTGTGGGCGCTGTCTGGAGATAGTAAATAAATATGTATGTATGTATGTATGCATGCATGCATGCATGCATGTATGTATGTATGTATGTATACATATATACACATAGACACATCAACTATTTTATTCCGTAGATAGGTAGTGTTATTTGTTGAACTCGTTCATTTGTGTATTCAAGTATGTCCCGAAGGCATAGATTGTCTCCGTTACTTTCTCTCTCTGTCAAGTATCCGTGTTTGTCTGCCTCTCTCTCTCTGCTATAGATATATACACATACATACATGCAGGTGCAGGTACTAGCCTTTGTATTTTATACCTATACAAACAGACATGTTGTATGTGTGTGTATACATACACACACGTCGTATGTGTCTGTATACATGTTGTATATCTACAGGTATGTATATACATATGCAGATACCTATATCAATATGCGTGCCGTTAATTGGCATGTATGGTTGTTTGTTCGATTGGCTGACTGATTGATTGGTCGGTTGGTTTCCGATGTTCTTTTGACATGTATGTGTGTGTGTATGGATGGATGGATGTATGTATGTATGTATGCAAGTGATACCTACGGGGAGAACAGACAGGGGGAGCGAGAGAGACACGCGTGCATGGTCTGCTTCACCTGCAGAAACTAAGAAAGACACTGTGCCTCCTGGCACTCAACTTGACGGGCAGAAGGAAGGAAGTCTGGAAGTGAGAGAGACGCGTGCCGGACGGCAGCCTTACTGGATGTGGAACTGATTATCAACAGGCCTGTGATAGCATCCATGTGTCCATCCACGTATGCTTATGTCAGCGGATGTCTCCAGCTGTCCACATGGGTCTAGTCTGTCTCTGTGTTCTTGTTGTGGTTGTTGTTGCTGCTGCTGCTGCCGCCGCTCCTGCCGCTTGTGTCGTCTTTCGTTGCTTGCGTTGTTAGTGGTGAGATTGATATGATTGTGCTTCGGTTGCCTTTGTCATGGTGGTTGTCACTACGATCATCGTATTTCTCGACTTACTGTCCTTCTAGTCCCTTTTGCATGTGATTCAACATGATTCGTGGCTTTTTCTATCCCAACGATGCACCATGGCAAGTGCATACCATAAATGCTTGGACGCAATGATGCTGAATTTAGGCGACCCCTTGAAGCCCAATCCGGATCTTGCGCCAACTCCCGGTCGGACGGCGATTGCAAACGTGGAGCCTGCCATCTGCAAACGCAAGCTTTGGTTATGTGCACCCCCCCCCCCCCAACGGCAGCTTTGAGACTATTCTGGGGGCTCGGACTTTGCAATCTCAACCTGCAGACTCGATTTCGGAATGTGGGTTCAACCGGAGCTGAAGCAAAGCTTCTGACAAGTTTGATATAGTTTGATCCATCGGTTTCTCCCTAGAAGTGTGTGTCTCTGGAACCACCAGATGAGCGTGCAGAAACACCATTTCTAGAAAGAGCTGAACGGATCCCTCTGCCCATCTGCGAGGGTCAAGACAAATCAATCATCATACGCTAGAAGCAATCGAAACATTCTTCAATTAGTTTTGTTGCACCACGTGGCTGCGAAGATGGGCTGCCCGAGGCCCACAAGCCACGAAGCTCCGGAGAAGCGTGCACGGCAAGAAGCCGACGAGTACTGGCTGGACGCATGCAGCTTGGACAGAGTTTGGCGAATCATATTGGACTCAACCCGGATGTTTCAGCCTTGTTTGAGTTGTTTCGTGATGATGGAAGTTGTTCCTGTTCGAGTTGCCTTTCAGTTGGGAATGAGCAGTCCTAAGACCTAAGAAGCCAAAATGGGATCAGCCATTCGACACCTCAGTTTCGCTGTTTGTGCAAGTCTTCCATGCAGGCTCTCGAGCAGTCGAAGTGCGGGCCCTGGCACCTCTCAGAATGTCGACAAGAGCAATTCGCTGCATTTATTGATACTTGCTCTGACTTGCTCTAGTGGCTTGTTGTGACTACAGTTGTTTGCAGCTGTAGGCTTTAGGGTTTTGAGCTTCGGGTTTGAGGGACTGGGCTGACGCCCCACAGTCCAGCTTGCTGCACAAGTCAACCGGCTGACATGCACCGTAGCCCTGACCCTAGAAGTACGATGACAGACTTTCGAACTGTTGATCTGACGGGCTCCGACGTTTTCCCAGCTTTCACGCAGCACGGTCACATACTTGTGTCTCATAAACCAGAACTAATTCGCCGTGTAATGCTCTGTTGTGGTTAAAGTTACACCGTTCTGCTGTTCGTGTTCGATCTGTGTTATGCTTAACTAGTGATGTAGCAGTATATGTTCCTGATTGTTCGTGCATACAGCGTGTGGTCATGGTACGCTTTGCTGTATACAGAACACGAAACTTGTTGTTCACATCGCATGTTGCTTGTTTGGGCTTGTGGTTGCTCCTTACACTTCCGCACTTGAAAGGATTGTCAACAACATGAACCCAAGCTGCTAAGCGCTAAGCCTATGCCCTTGAAGCAATAAACACCCCCAGCCCTAAAGCCCAAACCTGTAATCCTTCAACCATAAACCCTCACCCCCAAACCGCAAACCACAGACCCTTGTTACTGCTTTAGGGGTTTAGGGCTTAGGGCTTTGGGTTTAGGGTTTAGGGTTTAGGGTGGGGGGGTTGCAGGCCGACAGGCTCCATTGCGAGGAGCGACACCGTGCCAAGCGGACCTCAGAGGTCATCCACTCAGTTTGAGCCTGACATCAGATAATAAGATTGCATAGGTATGGGCGTCTGGATGTCTCTCTAAAGGATGCATGCAGTGTCTATATACATGTGTGCGATTCATTACATATAGAAGCATAGGTAAAACGCACTGTATGCGTCTGCATCTGCATAGACACATACATCTTTGTTTGCTTGCTGACGCGTCCTTGCAGCCATGCAAGTGCGCATGTGCGCATGCATGATCCTGTATATAGAGCTGGCACGGTAAGAGGGAGTTTTCTTCGGCTGTCCCGAGGAGCCTCTTGAAGACTTTTGGGGGTAAGGGAGACACAGAAGGAAGCGAGAGAGCGGGGTCGTGTGGGCTGTGCTGACAGATTACAAGCCACTCTGCCGTTGGCATTCAGATCATGCCGAAACTATGCATGGCAGGAATCTGTATAACTTCATTGCGACAGCTCCTACATGTAGTAACCTTGTTACGAGACTTTGATGCAGCAAGAGCTCGAAAGCTCTACTCGTATGAATCCTGAACCTGTTCTAAGGTCCATGTGGAGACACCGAGGCGCATCGGATGTGTGTCAAAGCCACTCGTCACACGAAGTGTCACAGGCCTGAGCCGCCACAGCCGCTCTTCTGGCGTATCGACATGCCGGATGTGCTGAAGGCTTGATCTGGGGCGAAGACTGGGGGGTTCACTTGCAATTTCGCGACAGACAGCGTAGCCAGCTTGTCATGGAATAGATGGCTGCGTGGTCGACAGTGTTCACCGGCAGTCTTCGTCTGCGTCATGCGTAGGAAATTCCGATTGCCGTGTCCCGCATAGTTGCATGACACATTACCTGCACTGGGCTATGTTTGACGAGCTTTGACTACACTGACACATAAGCATGTCTGCCTGTCCACACGTCTGTAGTTCGACTGCATGCTCTTGTCTTGTCGTGTGGTTTCTTCTGCCTTGTTAGTATGCACGGAATATGCAAGAGTATAGGATATGCCTCTGGCAGGTGCTCTCCCAGCGCGGCGTGCTGCCGCGGAATTTTTTGCCAGTGGTGCTTGGCCAAGTTGTCCAGAGTTTGATGCACATTGTGGGAATACCTCCCAGGGTTCATCTGGCATGTAGTGGCTCCCTGAAGTCTTTCACTTCTCGTAGAGAATCGCAGGTCGTCACATTCCCAGCGTCAGTCCTCAATCCAGTCTGTAATCTGTAAAGCTATTGCAAGCACGAGGGCTGCAAATTGAGGACAGCAGACTTGCACTGTGTGCTTACTCCGAAAATCTGCCCGAAAGTTGCATCTGCGAGGTGCGACCACATGTCACATTGCTCTACATTGGAGGTGCCGACTTGGAAAAGAGTGAGCGAGTCTTACCGCAATGTAGTACTTGTTCAATGATTCGTGCATAGCATTACTACTGGGTTCTGTCATTGACAAGGCTGCTATACAATGGACGATAGTCTCCCTTTACTGTCGTTATCATATTACGAGACTTGTTCGCCATCATCCCGCTTGTTCGAGTCATCACGAACATGCCTACAGTTGCTTTTACTAAACCCGCTCTTCGTGCACTTGCTCTAATTGCATGTTTCTGCCTCTGCCCGTTAAAGCCTGACACGAGCGTGATACACAACCCGAACCCCCGTCATACCCAAAACTCAATCAAACTCCCGTGCTAGGGTGCCGTACTCGTAGATTCCGAAAGAGACTTTGACGCCCTGATTCCCTTACACCTAAACCCCAAAACCCTAGACAAAAAACCCAACTCCTTTCAGCCCTAAACCCTAAACCCCAAAACCCTAGACAAAAAACCCAACTCCTTTCAGCCCCTACAATGGCCGATATGGCCGCTCCAGCACCTGCCAGGCGAGGGATCCGAGGAGCGCGCGGCTGCTCGGGCGGAGCCGGCCCACATTTGCAGAGTAGCAGAAGTAGCCGCCAAAGCCTCTTAGTTTGGGTTTAGGGTTTATAGGGTTTAGGGTTTCGGGTTAAACGGTTTAGGGCTTAGGGTTAAGAGTCAATAGTTTAGGATTTGGGGTTTCGGTTTGGTGGCTTTTGCTACAGGGCTTCAGGGAGTAAAGCGTTTCGTGTTCAGCACGTGGTTGAGAAAAAGGTTAAAGGAGCAGGTGCAAAAACTCGAAGAGCTGTGACAAGGTTGGTAGCAAAGGCGATATTGATAGGCCACCAGCAAAACATGAGAGATGATGACAGTAGTGGTCATCAGCACCAGTTTAGAAATGCCAGCTCCTTCGGGTCTCCATGCCAGGCGGGCCTCTCCACCTCAGAGTTCCAAGTGGCTAAGCACACTTTGGAAAAGCTCCGAGGCGGGCACCATTGCTGTTAAAGTTAGTACCATTACGACTTTTGTTGTCATTATTGCTAGAGCAATGGAGCAGAGTCGCTTGTTTTTTTTTCAGCTTTAGAGCTCAGTGACACCTATTCTTGCCTCCACCATGTTGTGGCTCTGCCCTCGTTGCTGCTGCTGTTGCTGCTACTACTGCTGCTCGTACTCCTACTCCTGCCGCTCCTGCGGCTGATGAAGGTGGTGGTGCTGCTGCTGGGCGCTACCGCGCTACTGCGACTACTACTGCTGCTACTGCTACTGCTACTGCTACGGCTACTGCTGCTGCCACTGCTGCTTCTTCTGCTTCGTGTGACTATGGTGATGTTCATTGCCATGAATAGTTCTCCACACTACTAGTCACTACTATTGCTCTCATGGTCGGCAAGGCTCGTAGCATTGCAGCTTCCCTTTCCGCTTTGGATTGTCGCGCGCGTGCTTTGAGGTTCTACAGTCGCCATCAAGATGACGGAAATTATCATTGAAGAGAACGTTGTGTGGCCCTTGATCAAGCTGCAAGACTGCAGGTGCCTCAGCGGCTCAAGTCTCAGTTTTCGTGTTCACCAAGGCCTGCGCTTTCGTTGACCTCCCAAAAAGCATCCCCTGTGGGAGCAAGGCAGGGCGGGAGGAGGTGTGCAAGTTTGATGTGTCTCACCTGGTGGCGAAAAGTGGAATTCAGATAGTTCCGTCCGGAGCAGAGTCGTATCGGGGTAGAAAAAAATCCATCTCAGCGCCAACTGCCGTGGTTGCAACTGGAGGTACCACACCTGACACTTGGGACCCGCCAGGGAGTGCAGGTGTCTCAGGGGACTCGAGGATTCGACTTCTAGTCCTTTGGTTTCAGGCGTGCAAAAGAGCTGCCACAGCATCGTAGTGCTGCAGTAGACTCACTCAGCTTGTAGTGTTGTCGCGAGGCATGTTCTCAGTTGCGTATGTGCCGCTGGGCATCCACCAGGCATTTTTTTCTCACGGCCTGGTCTCTGAAAACCTCACCACTCAGAAAACCTACGGCCACCTACTGGCAGCTGCATGTCAGGCATGTTTGCATTCAGTTCAGCTAACAAATTCAATACTGGCCACTTTTTCGAGGCTCGTGATTCACTCCTGTATGTATTGTTGCATGTGCTTTGGACATACTTCCCTTTTTACCAACAAGCTACGTTCGCCTTGGACAGTGGCTAGCTAAACGATGTGTTGAAGCTTGCCGAAACAAGCCGGAGCTACAGCAGCGAGGTGGTTCCTTGCGACGATGGCATGCATGGGACGTTCTCTTTTCAGCTGTCCTTGCTAAGGCCAGCGCGTCACGCAAACGACATACTGGAAGAGGTCCGTGAAGGGCGCCAAGAAGGCGACCTCCCCTTGACGATGAGCAGTGCGATTCTCTCACAATGATGGATGACTTCATCCTAACTCCGAGGCATTACCCGCATCCGACTGCCCAAGCCAAAGGAGCTTAGAGGCGTGTTGCTCGGGACGCAGTTAATTGTGAAATTGAGTTTCCGCATTTTGAAAGTCGTGTTGGTGTTCTGGGTTAGTGCTCAATGCAGACAACGGGCAGCCGTTGGTGATTTAGCATCACCCTTGATGTGGGAATGTTCTCCATGTGAGAACGACTGCCCTTGGCCATGATGGGATAGGTTTCTGCTAGCTCATTTCCAAGCTAACCTCTGCAACACTGAGCATCTGAGGTTGGACTTGGAGACATCTGCCACCTACAGTGGCAAGACCTAGCGAGCGGTCGCGGAAACAAGCTGCAGCGTATAGCTGGACTGTGCAATGCTTGCACGACTCGTTTGTAAGCAATAGTGCTTCCCCGGTTCGGTTGCGCACCGTGACGAGGCCGAATGCACCGTGATTAACTTCACGGTTACGGAGCAAGGCTTGCAGGACCTATGACCTATGTGTAGTATGTGTGCAAGACCATGCAAGCTTTTCTTCGAAAAGCTTTACAAAGCTCGAGTTCCGGTAATCACGCCAACCTTGGCTCGGCCATGATGCGAGGAAGCAGAAAGGAGTGGAGAGAAGAGTCTACAAGGGCTCAGAGGGTGCCCCACCAAAAACAGGACCAGCTCCTCTTCTTGGTCGTGAAGCTGGAGAGGCGGGGTTCATCTGAGCAACCCGTAAGGAATACGATGACCCTAGCCCCTAAATCTTATAAACCCTATACCCTTGTTCCAGCCTCGCAAACGCTGGTTCTTAGCCCCTTGAATTGCAGAGAGACCCTAAACCCTAAAACCCTAAACCTGGAACCTAGACCTTAACTGCTAGGCGGAAAAAGGTGCTTAACAAAAAAAATGGACCCTAAACCCTGCAAGCTGTGAGAGGCCGGACCTGGCCCGGACGAAGTCGGAGTTGATCCAGCAGCAGAACGAGTTCAAGGCCCGCATGAAAAGGAGAGAAAGCTAATGCAAATGTAATGCAAAATACAGCAATAATAATACAATATGTTAGCAATTATAATTATAATAGTAATAACAGTAAAAAGAGGTGATATTGTGAGGCTGTGTTTCGAAGGAGGAAGGAAGAAGAAAGCAGAGCTTTGTTTGTGAGGTGCGGCTGGCCGACCTGGAATCCTATCTCCTTGAGAAGCTCGCTGGTGCAGAGGGTGATATTCTCGAGGACAGGTCATTACTGCTTTCGGGGAACATCTTGCGAGAACCTCTGCGCACTACGATATATTCCGAGAGTCGCGGCCGACGTGAAAACACATCGTAATCCACCCGGAATCCCCGCCCTGGCTTGAAGGAGCCATGCGCTCTTAGCCGGCAAGCACCGTTGCGACACTAAAGTCACTAATGGTCATGGCTCATGGTTCAATGATCGAACACTGCAGACACCCGCAGTAAGCAAACATCCGTTCGGTGTGCTGTAACTTGAACTCATCAGTTTCGATCTCCCGCACCATCTCATGTGCTACAAGATGAGCCATGAGCGTCGTTCGCCTTGACGAAGATGATCTGGACGAAGAGGATTTGGCGATTCTCAAAGAGGCCATCCACGATGCAGGTCTTTCGTCTCGATCATCCGAGAGCACTTGGCTGTGAAGGTCGCCAAGAAGGGATACTACCACAATCGCCCAAAGAGTGGGGAACTCAGCCAATGAGCGCCTCTGGGCGCACTCATCAGGAGTGGCTTTGCGTGCTGCTGCAAGGTGAATCCTGCGCCACGCCGCAGCGCGTAGAGGAGGTCAGCGACGCGCTTAGCTGTTCTTTGAATAAAAACCTATATAAGCCCTAAAATCCTAAACCAAACTCCAAACCCTAACAGCCCTAACATCCGCGTGACGAAGCCTTTGCTCAAAGAGACATGGTCAGAGAAGGCTCTCGGAGTCGCTTCGAAGCGCAGAGCAGCGCAAAGCCAAGGCGACTCCAAGACTCCGGAGCTGAAGGGCCGAGCTGCCTTCGATGCTTTCCAGGCACTGCAGCCAGACGAGCCGAGGTTTAGGGCCTTTTAGGATCTTTAGGGCCTTTTGGGTTTAGGGGAGATCAGTCATTCCTCTCGAGGCGAAGTGGGACCGTTTCGACAACGAAGAGTACTTGGAGGCCCCTTGGGCAAGGCTTTGCCCTGCAGCGGGGGCCAGACTCACTCAAATCAGTCGAGGCAGTGATCGACGAGATCGGCGAGAGATTCACTGGCGGTTCCGAACTTACTGCCCTTGCGACAATATAGGGGCCTATACTATGCGTCGATATGATAATTTTGTAGGCGCTTCTGTTACTTGGCTCAAGCATTCAGCTCCTTCGCTTGGAGTGAGGAACGAAAGACTCGACGCCCAGCGACTCTGCTCAGCGGTCACTTCGGCACGTTGCCGAGCGCCCCACTTAGAGGTGTGGGCACTTGCTCACACATGGAGCTGAAAGTTTGCGCTGCCTCTGACATGACATACGCAAGAGCTTCCCAGGTTCAAAATCCTGCTGATTGGTGAGAGGGCAGTTGGAAAGACCTCCTTCCTTCTCCGGCATCAAACAGGTGAGTTTTCCAGGAGCGATGATGTGCCAGCGGATTACACGTGCTCTGTCCTGGAACAGGCAGTTGCTGTGAAGGTTAAAGGCGCAGAAGTCAGCCGCATGCCTCTTGCAAAGTGCAGGAGTGGAGCTGCGCGGGACACAGAGGCAGAATTGAAGAGTGCCAGACCAGATTTTCGAGATGCATACCTTCAAAGACTGCTTTTCCGTAAGGTTTCAGCAGTGAAGGGGCACGGCGGGATGACCATTCCGCATATGGTGCGTGATCCGTGCGAAGGTGGTCTCGCTGCGCTTTGCTACGACATGTGGAGAGCAGCTCACTTCAACCCACTCAGCTGCAATGCCTCAAGAAGGCATACTGCGCATCCTCCCATGTGTTAGGGGCAGCTTCCCAAGCCGTAAGCCTAAGAGCATCGCAGCTTCCTACCGAGGATCGTTTTCAACGTGTGGGAGCTCAATCCCAGCGCCGAGGAGCGCGGCTTCGGACAGGGCCAGGCTTCCAGCCCAAAAGTCATGGAACGACATGGGCAGCTCTTGCTTGTCATATACTGGCACCATTTGCATGGATGAGGCAGCCATTCTCATGTATGACATGGGTTCGAGAGCATCCTGGCTTGAGCCCAAGCAGAGTGGAGCTGATGTGACGCTTTCAGCCCTTTCTTGACCTACTTCCTGAGGCGCAGTGTGCCCAACCGCCTGAGGGACATCAGGAAGTTCTGTGGCAGCATTCCGGTTGTCCTGGTGGGGAACAAGACGGATGTCGGGGCCCAGTGGAAAGAGCAAACCCGGTCAGCCCGGATTGCTTTCCAGCAGAAGAGGCGCCTCCAGCACTTTGAGCCCCTTGCCTGCAAGACCTGCCTCGTCCATGAGGAAGTTGAGAGGTTCATGATGCATCGTGATTTGCGAAGTTTCAGGACCAGTGCCAAGACATGCTACAACCTCGAGCCGCTTGCCTGACCCGAGCCCGACGGCTCGTCACATCATTATGGTCCCAACCGGCTTCTTGCGGCACAGGAAGAAACGATCATGCTGAGTCCGAAAACGTCCCCAAGCCTTGCCGCGTGCAAGGAAACCGTTCTGGTGGCTCTCGCGCAGACTCTGGGCTGATTTGCACCAGCCTGTTCCAAGCCTTAGCCAGCTGTAAACAGCAGACAATAGATTGCTCAGAAATTCTACCACTTCGTGCAGTGACTTGAAAAGCAAAAGCCGGAGGAAGGTGTTGCGGCTGTATCTTGCTGAGGTATATGATGGTGATGATGGCCATGATGACGACAACGACGACGACAGTCATGGCTATGTTAGTACTTGCGATTTGGTACCATCATGCTTGTGACAGCAGGACTGCTAGTGGTGGTGGCAGTAGTTCTACTAGTAGTAGTTGTAGTAGAAGTAATTAGTAGTCGTCGTCGTCGCAGCAGGAGCAGTGGTTTTAGTAGTAGATGAGGAGGAAGAAGTAGCAGTGGCGGTTGTGGGGGTGGTGGTGTTAGCGGTAGCAGTACAACTACCGCTGCCAACGACAAGGAGGAGGAGGAGGAGGACGACGACGACGCGGACGACGTCTACTACTTCTGCTATGAGGGCGGTCTCTTGCGTTTTTCGATTTGAGCTCAGGGCTATGTATTATACAATTAAGTACACAATATTATACAGCTATACGTTAACATCTATCAGATGCGCGCATGAAATACTGAGGACTCTCGGGCTGTCCTAGCCTGGAGTTGGCATCACGACGGGCCGTTTTGCCCGAAGTTCACCTCCAAGCGGACGCCAGATGCAGACTAGGCGGTGGAGCTGTGGATTTTTGTTCGCCGGGGTTGCTTGGTCTTCGCTAAGGAGCTCTTCGCCCAACACGGTCGTGAACTTGCTGAGGCAGCCCGGACCCCTGTGCCTGAGGCACTGGCTGAGCAGTAGCGAAAAAAGATCCGTTTCAACTGGTTGCTGCTTGTGTCTTGCAGGGCAGGCATGCCAGTCTTGTGCTCCTCACTTGAGCTGGCATCCCTCGGGGCATTTTCTCAACGTACCCAACAGCTTCAACAATGAGCGTTTGCCGGTAAGATCCAGATCACCAGCCACGAGTCGAAATAAGGCCAAGTGAATTTGGGCGCCACTGTCTGTAGCACTCACGCAGGACACTGAGTTGGTGTTCGGCCTTGAGGATGCAAAGTTCACATCAGATGAGGTCAAGGAGCCAAGTTCGGTCGATGTGGTTGCGGCTCATACATGCAGCCCTTGAATCCCCAGCATGGCGAACTGGTGAGGGCGGTGAGGGTTCAAGGAATCAAGAGGAGTAAGAGGCAGGAAAGGTCGAAGTCACACGCCATTGCAGAGGGCTTGCTTAAGCCCTCTCATGCTGCTGTCAAAGATGACCGAATCCGGAAGCGAAGCTGCAGCAGGAATATTGATAAATGCTTCCTGTAGATGCATGCCTGTCAAGAACCCCCGCATTGCAGGAGAAAGTCAAGGTCGCCCAGGCGACAGAGGCCATTGCTGCTGTCGGACATGTGCCAGATGCAGCGAAGAAGAACCGCGAGCTTAAAACGTGTTGAGTGTTGAGGCAAAGATCAACACTGTCTCAGAGAACTACCGCCTCGTGGCAAACCGCGGGTCATTGCTGCAAGACCCCCAGAGAGAAACCCATTCCGAGTTCCAGGTTTTCTAGAGGACCCCGGGTGGTGCCATCTGGCATTAAGGTTCTTCCTGATGATGGAGCTATGCAAGATGCACTCATTCTACAAGTGCCCTGGCCGCGCAAACCCCCTTTGAAGGCAAAAATGCCCTGCAAAACGTTTTGAAGGTACTCCCTGGATGCCTTCGTGATGGTTGTCACGCGAGCCGTCAGCCTGGTCACCCTTCGCAAGGTGAAGGAGCTGCTTTCGGATTTGCCGCACCGTGTAACCGTATTTAACCATCTGCGAAGTTTATAACTGACATGTAGTGCAAAAATGGGAGTTGTGATCTTGGATCTTCTGTTCCGTGCCTAAGCTGGTGCAGCAGTATAAGGCAAAGGAAAAGCCGAACGATAACAGATCTCACTGATCTCACGGACATAGCTCGCGGCGTAGGTCCAGCCTCGCCATGTTTGCCCATGTGCGCCGCTCCACGCTGTCGGGCTCATCAGGATCTCCCGTTATGAGATGCTCACTTACCAACTCCGAATCACCAGGTAGAGCGCGTCTCTTCCCTGGGGGCTCGGTTGGGGATGCCGCCGGCATGCCCAGGAGAGGCCTGGCCAGAATTTGAAAGAGCTCCCCAATGGAGAGAAGCACGGCCTTTCAGGGCTTCCCGAAACTGCATATTCCTCTGCAGGTCAAGCGGGCTAGTCAGCCAACTCATGTCCCGATCGCTTGCTTGGCTCACACTCGTGGGCAAGGCAAGGCGGTATCTCAACTGGCTGCTAAGCTCTGGATATTCTTTCACACATTTGCTGCAGTTAGTCCTTTACATAAAAGCTAGACGAGCTCTGTCCGGTGTGAATGTGACATGCGAGTTCATGTCCGACTGCTCAGTCGGCACACACACACACACACATCGGCAGAGTGTGCCTGCAGATCTGCTGCAATTCGAAGGGGCGCGTTGCGTTAAGCCGCTCGTGGGGTCGTGCGCACCCGATGTCGGCCCCGAGGGCACGAAGGACCACACAGCCCCTTACGGAGCTGCCATAATGCGCCTGAGAAAGTGCTTTGGACCAGGTGGTCAAGACCCCAAACCCGAATGGCGCAGCAGAGTGCACAGCTGGATCAGACATAGACGGGAGGCAGAGTTGGACACCTGGCGACCTCTCGCGCTCGCACATTCTACCTTGGAGTACGGAAGACTGGGCTAGGCTTGGGTTCAGATGGCGAGGTAGGGGAAAGCTAGGAGATGTCGAAACCACGGACAAAAGCAAGTCCATGAACATACATAAAGCCTTCGTCCCTGCATGTCCCTGCCCATAGCTCTCAAGTACAAGCAGGTCACAGGAAGGGTCTGGGTCGGATCCGAGTCATAAAGTGCACCATCCTCATACTAGCATAGTCGTCGTCATTTTTTTTCCTGGGGTAGCCCTCCTCTCGGCCCCGACTCGATGTCCATGACAGCGGGTATTTTTCCCCTTTCTTGGTACCTCAAGTTTCTTCAAGCTCAGCACTGCAGCACGGCACGAGCCCATGCAGCATCTTTGAAGGTGCTACTGGCAAGCATCGCGGAGGCTCGGTCCGCGTCATCTCAGTCCCAGAAGTCAGTTGTACCACGGCTCGAGAAGGTCCCGGACCATGTCTTGGAGGCCTTCTTTTTTCTCGCCGGTATGTGGGCACCTGAAACGGTAGAGTCGGCGTGACTCGGATGGCAGGCACGGATCGAGAACTCTCTGAAGGCTTGGTGTTTCTGTTTGACTGTCATCCCGTGCCGTGCAGTCCACTGGCAAGACATCTTTGCAAGGTGTCTGTAGAAGACCTTTTTCTGGCTGCCGGCAGACACTATGAACCGTCCCCGGGATGCATCCTTAAAGCATGTTCCGTCATTTCGTCACAGCTTGCATTGTTTCTAGCGACGGTGATGAACCTTCGATGTACAGGCTTTTCTCGCGGGAGCAGCTGGAATCCGTACTGGAGGACGCCAACTGCTATCCAGTCTTGCCTTCACCAACGCCGCAGCCAGAGCGTGAGAGCAGGATCACCTTGCAAAGCGAGAAGCTGACGATCCCCCAGTCGTCGCCAGTCCGTCCACTCCATTTTTTGCTGCGTGTTGCCAGACGGCCCCAACAAAAACCCATGAGCTGACGATTTTGTCATGCGATGAGGCTTTCTACCCCAACAAGCATGTATCTCATGTGAGGCAGTGAGACGGCATTTTTTTCTCGCAAAGCCCCGCTGCATGACTCCTCGGACCTCTGCATTGCAAGATATGGTAAATGTCTTCGGGGCTACCAGGCTCGTGTAGGGGGAGCTGACCCGAGGATGCCAGCTGGGAGTCGCCGCCACGACGCGCAGCATCAGGCTTGCAAGGGAAGTCTAGACTAGACTTAGGTTACTATGATGGTCTCTTCTTTTGACGGGGCCCATGACATGATATTGCATAGGTAGCTCCTGCACGATCCGTCCGGATTCTGCGCGGCCGCTGCGGGCCCAGACCGTGACTCTCTCACCTGTCCCTTAGGGTTTAGGGTTAAGGTTTAGGTTGTGTCGAGGTGTCTCTTCCTTATTCCGTTCTGCAGGCTTTGCCCTCTGCCAGATCCCTATCTGTGCCATGGACTCAGCTCAGCTCGTGCGAACACGCAAGAGCCTGCAAGGGGCTGGCATGTTTTGAGATTTCCTGGTTACGCTTTGGGAAACACTTGGATTCAGTTAGTGTCTCTGATCAGGCGTCGACCGTCTTTTGCCTGAAGCCCAGTGCTCGGCTGCCGTCTGTTTTGGCAACGGAGCAACAACGGCAGCAAGCAGGCAACAACCCCCGTAGTTGGTTGGCGCCCATGCTGATCGTGGAACAACGTTCGGGTAGATCCAGGGTACCTGGATGAATCAGGATGGGTTTGGCTTTTTGGGTTCGGAGTTTGTTGGTGGCGAGGCCGCTCCTCTTCCAAGAGGTGAACCACGCAGCGTCCTCACAGTGAAGGATGGTGCAAAGGGTGGCCGTGGTTGTAGGTCACTGGCAGCTCCTAGCGAAGGGATGGGTCGCTTCCCGGACTTTCCAGAGATCCCGGTATTGAGCAAGGAGAGCCCTGATACAGAAGACCGGCAGCTGCATGCTTTAGGCCGAAGGCCAAGTAGACTGTACGAGCAGTTGTGCAGTTGCAGTCTGCAGTTGGCTAATGGTCTCAACGTTAGATTCTTGAGTTCTGATATGTTTGGATGGACTGCATGAAAATAATACACAAGTTTGAACTGGACCTTGGAAGCTTGGAGATCGGCTTCAGATTTGTCGCTGTGTTTGCAATGGATACTACACCTGAAAAGGCCATGGCCTTCATCCACCAGCAGGCAGGAAAGCACAGCTCTGCAGCTTTGTCTGCCTTTTTTGTCTGGTGGAGGTGGAGGTACTCGAAGCAGTCTCCATGGCCACTGGGACTTCCGAGTGGTCTCAGATGCCGCCTCTCTCCGGCGAGCTTCTCACCTGTGTGCGTTTGCGAGCTCTGGAGATCCAATGCGGCCCAGTTCTCAAAAGGCAAAGCCTTTGCTTCCGTGGCTGCCCTGGAGGCGGTGCTTGGGCCCGTCCCTCAGCTGTCCAGAGAAGAAAGCGGGGGCCGCAAAGCGAGCCAAGGCTTTTCCTCGGTGTGCTTGAACGAACTGACTTCAACCCCGGCTTGGCGGCGTGCCTAGCCCAGACCCCAACAACCTCGAGAGCCCGTGGAGCGGCCGCATTCTTCTCCTTGCCAGATGACTCCTCTGGGTCGAAAGCTTCAAGAGACGATGCTAAGAGTGCGAAGCGCCCGGTCTTTCGGTGTGCAGCCCAGAGGTGCCAGAAATGCACGACGGCTCAGGCTGGGAGACCACCAGAAGCTGACTTCAGAAGCGGGGGAGCACAGCGAGTTGCGCAGAAAGACCAAGGCCTCCCGCTTCTCTTGTGGAAGCTCCTTCTTGGCCCGAGCCGAGACAAGACAGGATTACAAGTGCTAGCCGGTTTGGCCGTGCTAGCCATGCCGAGCCGTGCACTACAATGCCTTCGCCCGCACCCGGAGCCTCAGGTCGATGGGTATGCAGAGTGGTACGGATATGCTGAGGCCGAGGGCTGCAATGCACAGCTTATTCGACCGAAGTCCAAGGATGCATTTCAGGAGTGGTTCGGCTACCCAGATGAAGAGGTCGCTCCAGCAACGACCATGTACTTGCCAGACCGTGATCCGGGCGAGCCGGGCGATGGCGATGGTGACCGTGAAGAGCACGACCACAGCCAGCGACTGGCCATGGAAGCAACAGAGATGAGCCTGGCCTTAGTACAGAGCGCAATTGAGGACAGACGCAATCAGCTAGCTTGCAAACAGGGCGAGGAGGCCGAGCAACTGCGGCAGGAGATTTATGAATTGAAGCAGCAGCAGACTCGGCTGGCGCGTGCTGTTTTTGAGCTTGCGGGATGAGAAAACAGCTGGGAGTTAGAGCGACCACACCGCCATGAAGCTTGTAAAGAAGACAAGTTTGAAGTCCATTATGCAAGTCATTTTAGTCTCATCTGAGAGGATATGAAAAGACCTGTTCCAGAAACGGAATTGCTATGTGTCAAGAGACACATGCTGCAATCGCGGCATGCAATACGCTTGAATTGTACAGCGGACAAGCCTTGTTGCGGTCACTTTGTAAACTGCTTTTTGCTTGCAAATGCGGAACTTCAGAGTTAAATTCATAAGCCTGGGACGGAGCTTGGTCCAGGGGCACAAGCCTGAGGAAGGTTTCGTGCACCGTCGGGTGGATGCCTGTGCTTCTGCCCGGCCGCGCTTCACCGGGCAGCTTCCTGAATTCTGAAGTGCGTGCCCGCCTAATTAAAGTCCTACCGGTGACTGCCCAACTGGGCATGTTAAAACAGGCTCGGCGGCTTAAGCCTGGCGCCTTCTGTGAGTCTCAGTTGATACAGTCGCGAATGGCACCTGACCATATCTGCTTTGTTGAGAGCTGGCTGGTTCTCTGGTTGAGGTCAACGACATGCGATGGCAGCTTGCCGCATTCCGCCGCTTGGCACATGCTCGCTGGCACCTCAGAGGTCCGAGAAGTTTGGGAAGGAAGGAGGGAGCGAGGGAGCCAGTGAGCCACCACAAAGGATAAACTGCTGTCGCAGTGATGCTGCAGATGTTACGATATTGTTGATCATGAAATTGTGAGAATATCGTGTTGTTGTACGTACGTGTGTGTGTGTGTGTCTGTGTGTCTGTGTGTGTCTGTGTGTGTGTGTGTTGCACGGATCGCTGGGGCTACTGCTTCCGCTGTTTTGTCATGACCATTGCTGTTGACGTTTCTTATTGCTGTTGCTGCGGTTCTCGTCGTGCTTCTCTTTTTCAGCACAAGTCTTCTAATACGGCTGCTGCTGCTGCTGCTGACGATAGACACATCAGTTTCGACAGTTTCGCCCTGCTTATCCAAACTTATTCAACTTCCATCAGTGTCACTGCTCTACAACCGATAGTAGGCCATTGCTCGAATCTTCCTCGGCCCTCTGGAACTGAAGCAATACTGTCAATACCCGTACGAGGAGCTTTAGTTTGAAGCACAAATGGCATCGATCAGTTACTCAGTTCAAGTGTTCAAGTCACCAATGCCAGTCAGCTGTCACGTCGCAGTTGAAGCCACTTCAGGAGGCACTTGTTGCTTCTTTCCAGCGCCAAGGCTACGGGCTTCAATGGCATGCAGACACGGCTCTGCACGTAGCCGCGCAGGTGCCGAAGGGCACAGCTGGGCAAAAGCCACTGTGCCACACTGTGCCTTCATGCGCAGAGGCTGGTTGGACTCTTTTCCACCTGGCCAAGCTCGATGGTTACTTCCTCCAAAGGTTGGGCCTGCCAGGAGCCCAGACCGGGCCGCTTCAGCGCAAGCGCGTTTCGCTTCACTCCGTAGCCAGGTTCTTGGGGTGGTTTCTTTCGTCGTTGTTGCCAAGTAACACGAGTTGGCGTCGGCTTTCTGGCTTTCTGAAACCCTGAACCTGATGTCATCTCTTAGGCGCTGACAGGAGATGCTGACTGGCAAACTGTCCTAGAAGGAGAAGCCTGAAGAGCAAAACCTCTAAGAGGAGGAGATGTTAGGTTGGCTATCATGAACAGTACAGGGGATGATGGCGTTGGTGGGAAAGCTCACCAACAAAATCTAGAAGGAACTATTGGGGGCCGCGAATCCCACAGCACAGGAGGAGATGTTCGGGATGTCAATGTTGGGCGGAAACGCATCGAGAAGCCATTGAGTGAGATTATGGCTGGCACAGGCAGAAGGGTGGGAAGCTTCAAACCCTCCGTAAGGCCTAAATAATCCGATGCTGTAGCGCCCAACCACGAAGTCCGACCATTCTTGAGCTCAAAAGACTTCCGACGTGCACAGAAACAGAGAGCACAATAGAAGAATGTCAATGCACGGCACAGCGTCCCCAAACCAAGGCATGAGCAGACATTGGGCGACAGCCAGGTGGCCGACCGGAGACATGGAAAAGTCTGTGTACCACACGTCGTGGCTGACATAATTAGTAACGGAGATGAGATGCGACGTGCCAGCCAGGAAAATTTCACAGATGCCTTGCCGCTGCTGTGGCAGGAGCCAGATCGGGCCCAATATCTTGTCTGCTTATAAGCATTTAGGACCTAGGAGTTGCCACGGCACGGTTAGGGCTGAGCTTTTGCAGGAGCCATCGGAAGTAGACATGGAGGGGGATGTGCAGACAGATTGGACCCTGGAGCTCCGAAGCGTGAGACACCCGGCATCCAGGATAACTTGGCAGGGGTCGGTGGCGCAAGCAACACGCTCTCGGAGGCCTTGCACTCCGGGGGAAGCCTTTGGCACTTGGACAAGGGCCTCCTGCGCTTCTTGCTCTCGATGGTGCTGCGCAAGGCTCTACGAGAAACGTGTTGCAACTGCATGCGAGCATGCTATTGCACAGTGGCTGCTAAGCGGTGTGACCCAGCTTGTTCCGTACGAAGTGGTGCGTAGGTCGGTCGGTGGGTGGGTGGGTGGGTACGTATATGATTCATGTGATTGCATACACGCCCCTTTGCAAGGAATTTGTTTGCATCGCATCGTAGATCATGAAGACAGAGATCCCATCTGTTTCAAGTCTACCTGGACAGGGTGACAACGTCTGTGACTTGGGTGCATTTGGTGGCCACTACTCCGAGTGGCTGAATGCCGGACCCTTAGACGGGTGTTGGTGTAGCCAAGCACCGAGAGCATCCGAGAGCTGCAGAATGCAGGATACAGGCCTGGTGAGCGCTTATGCCTTCGATGCGATACCCGGTGTGGAGGATTTGCCCTGATCTGCATGCTTTGCATGAAAGCCAAACGCAAGCTGTCTGCAGGAAATCACTAAAGGTGCGGTTCGGCATGCTCGCGACGACCTAAAGACGTGTACTGTGTCGTTGTTAGCGGTGGTGAAGATCGCAACCGCGGAGATGAGGCTTGGATGTCCAACACTTGGAGCTCGTGGATGCTGGGTGTGACGTCGTCTTGTGCCTTGAGGCTACTTGGCAGACTTACTCCTCCTACTCGCAGCCGTCGTGCCTGTTGTCACTCGGCACATCGCTGTGCTGCAGGTCATGGAGCACATCCTTCCTTCTCTGGAGCAGCAAGCTCTTTCAAACCTCGGCCGCTTGCTCACGGGAGACTTCGCTCTGCTCGTTGTCGCTGCTCCAAAGTTGAGGTCTTCACACAAAGCGTGCCTTGGTGCTTTCCTGGGCTCCTCCCTGGGTGCCCGGGTAGGGGGCCGATCTTTCCTTCACTCTCTCATCAACTCCCCTTTTCTCTGCCTCTTTGTTCGTGCCGAGGCCGGGGCATATCAATCAGCGACCGCCCGAGGAGGTTTGGCTCCTATGCATGCGTGCAGCAGATCTTCCTGGGTCATGGTGTGTTCTCATACGAGATCTTCAGCTGTCAGCCAGCTTTTCAGTTGTCGAAAAGCAGTGCATTGCACTCTCCATACTTAGCCTTACCATGCCCAGTGCAGACACAGAAGGCTTGGGCCGTCGTGGAGAGGCAGACTGGCCTGGCTCGCCAGTCCCCGCCTGAGTTACGATCCTCCTTTGTCTCCAAGCCTGTCCAAAGAGGGCACATACAAAAACCAAAATCAAAACAGCTCTACAAGCATGCAAAGCAAGGACAGCGTCAAAGGCACATAAGGATTGATGAATGTTTCTATATATTTATACACACACACACACACAGAGGCACACAACCACAAACATCACAAGGCCGATCTTGTCCGAAGGAGCGCAGGTGGGCACAAATTCTGCAGTTCTGCAGTGCGTGGAGCTTTCGAAAAGCTGTAGACAGGCAAGCAGTTCCCTGAGTTGGGCCAGCTCCTCAGCCAGAGCTTCTTTGGTATACCTTTGTCCATGGGATATGGAGCTTAGGTCAGGGAGTCCGTTTCCATTTTCACTTGGCCACAACCGAATGACGAAGTATGACGGAGTGGAGAAGTGGACCCCCATGTACAAAATGCACCTTGCGGCTGGCGTCAGTAGTCGCCACTTGTCGCAACCACTCTCGGGGTCGACTGCCACTGGTGAAAGTGTGACATTTGCACAGCAGCTGAAAATCAGGGCTCTCAATTCTCTTACAGGAGTTGTGGGTACTGGTATTGTGTCAGTTGCATATTCGGCCAGTCTTGCTTGAAGCCGACAGTCATGCAGAAGTTGCGCGCTCCCCCTCCAATTTTCGAGCCTTTGATGTTGAAGGAGAAGCGGGCACCGACCGTAGAGCAGATGGACGTCGAAGGATAGACCCTGCATTCCGGGCCTGTGCAGACTGGAGTGGGTCTTGCGATGCTTGATGCTGGAATTTGCAGAGGAGACTCAAAGGAGGACATCGGATTACCTGAGCAGGCGTGGCGCACGCAGACTCTGACAGGCTGTCCCTAAGTGGTCCTAATTGCGTGGCCAAGTTGCAGCTGCAGGCCAGCCAGGACGATGCAGGTGCAGACGCTGTCGCAAAGTCAGAAGAAGAAGAGGAGGAAGAGGAGAGACCCGACGGTCTTTTTGAGATCTCTCGCTGCGTTCCGTTGACGCTGTGCAGCTTAGCCCCAAGAGCTTGAGAGGAGATTGTGGAGCTCACAGGGCAGGAGCTCACAAATCGAGTGAAGCAGTTGGAGGCGCGCCTTCTGCCCTGGTGATCCTGTGCATTTTCGAGCAGTGTAGTGACTTCAGCGCCTGGAAGGGCGTCGTGACATTCGCCGTTTTCGCCTACTTGCGCATGGGCCTTGCCCGAGCGAAAAAAGGGAGCACGTTGCAGTCGTTTGAGCACCAGGGCGTGGACTGCTGGATGCAGACAAGCTCACCGTCTCAACCTGAGCACATCTGAGCACCAAGCACTCACTGACTCTTTGGGGAAAAGGTTTTCCGCCGGGACTCCGCAGGTGGCCTCGATGCTGGCGTTGAAGATCTTGGTGCGGTCCGGAGAAGTACATCCGGAAGAGCTGAACAGTACGCCGCACCATGCTTGAGACAGGGAGCCTGGGTCTGTAGTCACGGAGACGTTTGACTTTACACTATTGTACGTTGATGAGATGGATGGGCAGCATGTTGAACTAGTCCTGTGTCGTCTCGGGGACTTGGAATGAACGAGACCTGGGGCAATGGCGTTAGGTAATATGAGAATGTCCCTGCCAGTACCAGTTTACGGAAGCACCGAGCTGTTGCCAGTTCTCATACGAGCTCCTGTCGACCCTCTGGCGTCGCCCATGCCGGACACAACAAGAAGCTGGCTCACAGAGCATCAGCAGTGAACTCAGCTCTGAAGCACATTTACCCTTGACTGGCTACTGGATCGTGTCTTGTAGTGGAGAACAGCTACGACGCAGCTACGACCCCATCCGTTCGCGGGTTGCCAAGCTTCCGTGTCTGAGGTGGGCCCAATTGAAGACGTTGGAGCAGATCAGCGTTTTCAAGACAGGCGCTGGGCTTGTCGCAAAGTTTTGCATTTTGCAGTTGGAGTGCAAGGGCACTGCAGGCCATGGTCTCAGCCATGCTTTAAACCTGAGAGACAAGGTTCCAATGCCCTTACGAGCACTCTGGAGCAGGACGGATATATTTGCCTCTCTGCGCTTGGGAATGCTGACTTTTTTCCAGCATCTGCTCCGCTTTTCTCAGAGCCTCGGGCCCGGAGATATATCCCCTTAAAGGACTCCCTCGGCTGGAAGCGCTGGTTCGCGGAGGAGAAAGCTGAGGCGGATGATGGTCTGGCGTCTTGTAGACACTAGGCGGGTCATAAACTTCTCCACTCAGGCTGCAGACTTGCCACGAGCCTGCCGCGAGCTTTCGACGTCTGGTCCTTGCATGGGCTTTTAGATCGTTCCTGCCAGGGGAGGCTTTCCGTGGATGACGCCGCATGATCTGAGGTTCCATCGCTTGTTCCTGCTGCGTGTGCTGCGGCCGGACCGCATAGGTCCTCCTAGCTGAGTCGTTGGTTTGCTTGAAAGTGGCGAGGCTGAGTCCTGCAGGTATCGACGATGATCTCATGTTGCGAAGGTTCCTTGCGGGAGTCACCATCAAGCATCTAGTGAAATCAATGTGTGGACTTAAGGCAGTCGCATCCACGGATCATCCACTCATCAGCTGCATGACTCCTGCAAGACTCAGCATGTATCAACCCGGACATGGACATGGACTCTGAGTCTGAGACTCTAAGCTTTACATAGCTGACATCACACACGCTTGCACCGGCCATCATGGCTGCCGACGCAGCTCGACTGCTTCGGCAGAGATGCCTCGGCAGCTCGCCTGAAGATATGGCAAGGTTTCGAGAAACACTACATGATGATCTGTTTCGAGGGACTGTTCCCGCCCGAGTAGATCAGGCGACATACAGCAAACA
>CAJNJA010012841.1:0-12923 GCA_905231915.1 Symbiodinium necroappetens | reverse complement strand
CGGCGCGGGCGCTGGAGTGGTACCGCCGGGCGGCCGAGCAGGGCCACGTCGCCGCGCGGCAGAGCGGCGAGCGGCTGGCCGCCGCGCTCGGGGCCGCGCCGCCGCAGGTCGCCCGCCAGCCCACTGCGCCCAACGGTGCGGCGCCGCAAGCCTCCCCCCAGGCTGTGTCCCCGACTGCAGCCCCGACCACATCCCAGGCCGCATCGCCGACCGCATCGTCGCCGCCCCCCTTGCCGCCGCGCCGGCCGGAGCGGGCGGCGCCGGTCCCGCAAGCGGCGCCCAGCCAAGCCGCCAGCGCGCCAGAAACCACGCCCCAGACTCTGCCCCAGACTCTGCCCCAGACGGCGTCCCGGCCGGCGACCGCGCCGACGTTCACGCGCGGCAACGGCTGGCGGGTCTGGCTCGGCTCGGCCGGCGACGCGGCCGAGGCGGAGCGGCTGGCGGCCGAGCTGGCCGGCGCGGCTCTGGACAAGACGGAGATCGAGGCGGTGCCGCGCGACGGCAGCCTGCGCCTGCTGGCGGGCCGCTTCCCCGACCGGGCGGGCGCCCAGGCGCTGTGCGCGCGGCTGCGCGCCCAGGCGCCGGGCGCCTTCTGCGTCCCGCTTCAAGAGTAGAGAGACCGCCATGCCGCCCTACGGAGACCTCAAGACGCGGCTACGGGCCGGCGAGCCCTGCTTCGGCTTCTGGTGCCAGCTCTTCGCGCCGATGGCGAGCGAGCTGCTGGCCGGCGCCGGCTTCGACTGCGTGATGATCGACCTGGAGCACGGCGCCGGCTCCTACCGCGACGCCGTCGCCCAGATGCAGGCGGTCAAGGGCAGCGCCTGCACGCCACTGCTGCGGGTGCCCTGGAACGACGCCGTGGAGATCAAGCGGGCGCTCGACATCGGCGCGGCCGGCGTGATGGTCCCGGCCGTCTCCAGTGCGGCCGAGGCCGAGGCGGCGGTGGCCGCCTGCAAGTATCCCCCGGCCGGGGTGCGCGGCGCGGCGCCGGCGGTGGTCCGCGCCTCCGACTACGGCCTGCGCACCGCCGACTACCTGGCGGAGATCAACCAGCAGGTGCTGGTGATCGCGCAGATCGAGACGGTTCGCGGCGTGGAGGCGATCGAGGAGATCGCCGCCGTCGACGGCCTCGACCTGCTATTCATCGGCCCGATGGACCTCTCGGCCGACGCCGGCCACCTGGGCGAGACCGAGCATCCCGAGGTCCGCGCGCTGATCGAGCGGGTCGAGCGCGCGGCGTTGCAGGCCGGCCGGCTGCTCGGCTCGATCGTCTTTCCCGGCGCGCCGGCCGCGGCGCTGCTGGAGCGCGGCCATCGCTTGATCCTCGCGCACAGCGACGTCGAACTGCTGCGCGACTCGGCCCGGGCCGGCGTCGCCGAGATGCGGGGATTGGCCGCCAAGCTGCGCGGCTAGAGTGATTTGCGACCGTTTGGACTCACGCAGCGGTTCCGCCGGTCGCGAGACATCGCTCCCAGGCGCAGGCGTCATCAGGCCGCGAGCTCCCGGCGCTCCTCCTCGCCGGCGGCCCCCTCGAGGGGTCCCAGCGCGGTGCTGCGGTTGGAGAGGAAACGCAGCATCTCCTCGTAGCGGATCCGCACGTCCTCCGAGGTCTGGTAGTAGCGGAACAGCTCCTTCAGCGGCGCCGAGAAGTCCTTGTAGGCGGCCAGCACCGCGACCAGCGCGCCCAGCGTCAAGCGCTCCTCAATCACCAGGTAGCCGCCGATCGAGTAGAAGAAGAAGGGCGTGAGCGCCGTCAGGAAGTTGCTGAGCGACTTCATGAAATATTTGGTGCGGTGGATCTCCAGGCGGATCGCCTCGATCTCCTTGAGCGACGCGCCGACGGCGTGGAGCTGCGCGATCGAGCGCAGGTTGCTGGCGGCCTGGTCCCCGAGGTGGCCACCGAGCGCGCGAATCTCCGCGACCCGGCGGCGGGCGAGGGCGTTGATCTTGCGCTGCAGCCGCGGGATCAGGGCGAGCTGCACGGGCAGCAGCGTGAGCGCGGCGGCCCCCAGCACCGGGTCCTGCACGAACATAAAGACCAGGATCGTCACGAAGGTGCCGCCCTGGAACACCGGCAGGGCGAAGGCATCGGCCGCGAAGCCGCCGATCGGCTCGACCTCCTGAGCGATCAGCGGGATGACCTCGCTGCGCCGGGCGCTGCCGGCGCCGGCCCGCCAGCGCCGGAAGACCAGCAGCCGCAGGCGGCGCAGCAGCCGCTCGGCCACCCGGCCCTTGAAGGTGTTGAGGCCGAACTTGATCAGCGCGTTGGCCAGCAGCGCGGCCAGGTAGAGGGCGCAAAGCAGGAAGAGGTAGCCGGTCTGCGACAGGCTCTGATCGAACCAGACCACAGGGAAATGGTCGGAGGAGATGGCGTTGTTGATGATGACCTTGGGCAGCTCCAGCGTGGCGTAGAGCACCGGCATGGCGCCGAGACCGGCGGCGACGAGCAGGAGCTGCTGCGGGCGCGAGAACTGCAGGACGAAGCGGAAGGCCCCCGGCGGCAGGCCCCGGATGAAGGGCGCCTTGGGGCGGCGCACGCGCCGGCGGCGCCAGGGGCGGCGTCGCAGCAGGCGCAGCAGGGCCAGTAGAGCGAGGATCGCGAAGCCCAGGGGCGCCGCCACCAGCACGACATGCAGCACGGCATGCAGCCAGTCCGGCGCACCCGCGCCCATCTCGTGACCGATCAGGGCGGCGATCCAATGCATCAGGCCGTGGTAGCCCTCCACGGGTCTCGCGCCTCCTGCGCTGACGCCGCGCTGCGCGGCAACGGTCCCGGTTGGCCGGCGTCCCGGCGGCCGCGAACGGCCGCCGGGCCCGGGGCAAGGTCAGAACTGCAAACGGGTTCCGACGACGGCGAAGAGGGCGCCGGCGTCCTCGCCCTCGGATTCGGCCAGATCGGCGCTCTCGCCGAAGCTGCGCTCGTAGTGCACGCCGACGTAGGGGGAGAGCAGCCGGTCCACGAGGTCGTAGCTCAGCCGGGCGCCGACCTCGAGCTGCGGGCCCCAGGCGCCGGCCCCGATCTCCGCGTCGTCGGTGAAGGGCAGGTCCACCTCCAGGCTGGGAGTCAGGATCACCCAGTTGGTCAGCAGCGCCTCATACTCGGCGTCGAGCCGCAGCGAGGGGTCGCCCTTTTCGCTGACGAAGAGGTCGAGATCGACCTCGAACCACTGCGGCGCCAGGCCCTGCAGGCCGAGGGTGGCGTAGAGCCGGTTCGGCCCGTCCGGGGCGTCGTAGCGGACTCCCGCCTTGGCGTCGAAGAAGTCGGACACCGGGGCCTGCAGCAGGAAGCGGTTCTCGAAGGTCTCGAATGCCTCCGGCTCGAAGCCGTACTCGCCGGCCCCCATGTAGCGGGCCTTGAGCTCGTCGCTGCCGACCACGGCGTCGACGTCCCAGGCGAAGACGTCGCCGTCCTCGCCGAGGCGGTATTCGAGCTGCTCGCTCTGGATCGACCAGACCAGCGGCTCGGCCTGAGCCGCCGAAGCGCCGAGGCCCAGGCCAAGCGACGCCAGGGCGGCCAGGATGAGACGCGCGGGCGGGGCCGGACGGGTCGACCGGCGGCGGGGCGGGACGGAGAGTGCGTTGAACATCGACTCAGCCCTCCCGGCCCGGCAGGCTCTCGCCGGGCAGCGCGGCCTGGGGCCCGCCCTCGACGACGACCTTGCGGAACATGCCGGACTCCGCGTGGTAGGCCAGATGGCAGTGGAAGGCCCACTGGCCCGGCGCGTCGACCTCGGTCTCCATGTAGACGGTGGTGCCCGGGGCGACGCTGACCACGTGCTTGATCGGGTCCCACTGGCCCTGGCCGGTGTCGAGGATCGACCACATGCCGTGCAGGTGCATCGGGTGCGTCATCATGGTCTCGTTGACGAACTTGAAGCGCACCCGCTCGCCGTAGGTCAGCCGGATCGGCTCGGCGTCGCTGTACTTCACGCCGTCGATCGACCAGATGTAGCGCTCCATGTTGCCGGTCAGCCGGATCTCGATCTCGCGGCTCGCCGCGCGCTCCGGGTAGAGCGGCTGCCGGGCCCTGAGGTCGGCGTAGGAGAGAACCTTGCCGCCGTTCGCCGCCTGCGGGGTGAGGCCGCTGCCGGGGGCGTAGAAGGGGTCGGCGCCGCGCGCCTGGCCCTGGCCGGGCATCGCGTCCGACATCGCCCCGGACACCCCGGACATCCCGGTCATGTCGCCATGATCCATGCCGCCATGGTCCGTACCCGCCTGATCCATGCCGCCGCCACTCGGCGGCGCCGCGTCCATCCCGGCATGGTCCATCTGCATGTCGCCGCCCATGTCCGGCCCCATGTCAGCCATCGTCAGCAGCGGCGCCGGGCGCAGGTCGGGCACCTCGGCCGTCATGCCACGGCGCGGCGCCAGAGTGCCGCGGGCATAGGCGGTGCGGCCCATGGACTCGGCGAAGAGGGTGTAGGCCCGCGCCTCGCGGGGTTCGACGATCACGTCGTAGGTCTCGGCCACTGCGATGCGCAGCTCGTCGACCTCCACCGGCTCGACGTCGTTCCCGTCGGCCTGGACCACCGTCATCTTCAGCCCCGGAATGCGCAGATCGAAGTAGGCGCTGGCCGAGGAGTTGATGAAGCGCAGGCGGAGCTTCTCGCCGGGCTCGAAGAGCGCCGTCCAGTTCTGCTCCGGACTCTTGCCGTTGATCAGCGGGGTGAAGCCCTGCACGTCCTCGATGTCGCTGGGCATCATGCGCATGCGGCCCCAGGCCCGGCGCTCGGCCAAGGTGGCGCCCAGGCCGTCGCGCCCGACGTCGTCGAGGAAGTCGAAGAGCGTGCGCTGCTTGCGGTTGTAGTAGTCCGCCGTGCTCTTGAGGTTGCGCAGGATCCGGTCGCCGGAATGCGGGTGACTGTCGGTGAGCTGGATCACGTAGTCGCGGTCGTAGGCGTAGGGCTCGGGCGTCTTCGGCTCGATGACGATCGCGCCATAGGCGCCGTCCGGCTCCTGCAGGCCGCTGTGGCTGTGGAACCAGTAGGTGCCCGACTGCACGATCGGGAAGCGGTAGGTGAAGGTCTCGCCCGGCGCGATGCCGTCGAAACTGATTCCCGGCACGCCGTCCTGGTCGAACGGCAGGATCAGGCCGTGCCAGTGGATCGAGGTCTCCTCGTCGAGGTTGTTGGTGACCCGGATGGTGGCGGTCTCGCCTTCCTTGAAGCGCAGGACCGGCCCCGGCGAGGCGCCGTTGTAGCCGACGCCCGGGCGGGTGAAGACGCCGGTGTCGATGGTCACGCGGTCAACCGTCAGCTCGTACTCGGCGGCCAGGGCCGGGCCGCCCAACAGCGCCGAGAGCCCCAGCCCGAGCAGTCCGCGGCGCAGGTTCAATAGGCTGTGCATCTGCATCTTGCGATCCCCTGTTGGGAAAGGCGGCGGCGCCGCGGCCGGCGCCGCCTGGGTCCCCGTCAATTGATGACGTCGATCTGGCCGACCATGCCGGCGGCGTAGTGGCCGGGCACGTTGCAGGCGAACTCCAGGCTGGTGGCCTCGGGGAAGCTCCAGACCAGCTCCTTCGTGGCGCCGGGCTCCAGCAGCAGGGAATTGGGGTCGTCGTGCAGGTGCGCCCCGCCGTCGCTTGCGTGATCCGCTTCGGCGCCGCTGCGGTCGACGCTGGTCGGGGTGAGCAGGCCCTTCTGCATCATGGTCATCATCTCCTGCTGATGCTCGGCGTGCATCGCGGCCGTGCCGAGGTTGAACTCGTGCAGCAGCTCGCCGCCGTTCCTGATGACGAAGCGCACCGTCTCGCCGGCCGCGATGTTCAAGCGCTCCGGCTCGAAGAAGCTGTCGCCCATGGTCACCTCGATGGTGCGGTCGGCCTCGGAGGCCGTCGCCGGCTTCCCGAAGGAGAAGGCGCCGTCATGGCCGTGCTCGCCGGCACTGGGAACGTCGGCCAGGACGGGCCCGGCGAAGGCGGCCGACACCAGGACAGCGGTGGCAAGAAGGGTCTTGGAAACCTGAGAAGACATAGACGTGTTCCTTTCGGTGGAAGTTACGGAAGGGTGGACGGGAATCCGGACAGGCTGCGCCGAAGCCCGGCCTGCACGGGGCGATCGGGCCGGGTCGGTCGCGTGCGGCAGCACGGGACCCGGCAGGGTCGGGAGCGAAGGGGCGCCTGCGCCGTGGTGGCGCGGCAGCGGCGCGGGCCGACTGTGGCGAGGCCGGCGGCGTCGGGCGCAGGGAGGGCGGCACGCGGCGCAAGGACCGGGACGGAGCCCACCAGCGGCGGTCAGCCTACCGGAGCCTCATGCGGTGCCGGGCGGCCCGTGGAGGTCACGACACGGGCGGCGCGCTCTGGGAGCACCCTGGGAATGCCCTGGCACCGGACTCCAGGAGTCGGCGCGTCAGACCTGGGCGCGGGGCGGGGGGTGATCGGGCGCCAGGACGAGGCTGTTGCGGACCTCGTCCTCGAGCCGGCCGAGGTCGGCCGGCGCGTAGTCGACGCCGGAGACCAGGCCGGGCTCGGGCGTCAGGATGCGTGGACAGTGGTCGGCGAGGCGCGCGCAACTGTCCGCGCCGCTCTCGGACAGACCCTCCGGGTCATGGGAACAGGCTTCGCCGCCATGGCCGCCCGACGCCAGGTCGCTCGCCGCCATCTCGGCCGGCGAGTCGGCGGGCGTGGCGTGGAGCGGGCCGACGCCGCCGGTCAGCGTGGCGGCGGCCATCAGAATCGCCAGCGCGAAGGCCAAAACCTGTTGCATGCCAGTCAGATGGCGTTTGCCCCCGGAGGAAGGTCAAGCGCTTTTCAACCGCTGCCGCGGGGTTTTTTCGCGCGCCGGCGTTCGCGCATGTCCATGATCCCCTGGGCCCGCCCCCGCGCGCCCGCAGGTCACAAAAACCGGCGTTATATCATCAGGTTAAGGTGGTTTCTTGTGATCGTGCGAAAGCGCGAAGCGGGCCCGGGCCGTGGCAGATCACTCGCGCGGCACGCTACTGGCTGGCGCGATCCTCGCCATAGTGCTCGGCGAGGTAGTCGAGGATCTGAGTCTCGACCTCCGGCTCCAGCGCGGCCATTCCCTGTTCCTCGACCATCCAGTCGAGGGTGTCGGCCCAGCGCTTGCGGGACATGCCCTGCTGCTGGACCAGCATCAGGGAGTGGCAGGCGGTGCAGTTGTAATAGACCTCCTCGCGGCCTTCGCCGGCCGGCAGTCCGTCCCACTCCTCCTCCTGGGCCGGGGCGGGGCCGGCGGGCAGGGCGATCAGCAGGCCGGCGATCAGCGGCAGGGCGGCCTTCGGGCGGAGGAGCTTCGCACAGGCAGGGGGCAGCGGCGTCATGTCACCTCACGGAAAGCAATGGGCGCCTGCGCCGTGGCGCGCGCGACAGACGGACGGCGCGCGCCGCGCCAGGGGCCCGGGACTGGAGGGCGGGACTGGAGGGCGGGGGAAAGCGGCTCTGGATATCTGCGAGGACTCTCCGTCTGGCGGTCGATCGCGCGCTTTGCGCCGGCCCGCCCCCCCACGGTCCACCTCCCACGGTCCACCTCCCACGCTCCGTCCCCCACGGCGCGGCCATCGCGGGCGCCGCGGGAGACGGATCGGGGCGGCATCTGCGCGGTGGCCTTAGACCGGGACGTTCACCGCGATGCGGTGCATGCTGTTGTTGAGATAGCCCTTGGGGTTCCAGGCGATGGCGAAGGGCTGCATGACGCCGTTCTCGTCGGTCGCCCGGGCCCAGACCTCGTAGTAGCCCTTGCTGGGGAAGGTGACCTCGGCCGACCAGGTCTGCCAGGAGTAGGGGTTGGGCTCGGGATGCAGGACCGCCTGGGTCCAGGTGGCACCGAAGTCGGTCGAGACGTCGACGCGGCTGACCCGCTGGTCGCCGGCCCAGGCGTGCCCGCGCACCTTCAGGGTGCGGTGGTCGACCGGCAGGGTGTAGCCGGTCTGCGGCGCGGTGATGAGCGACTTCACCGGCATCGACTCGATGATCTGGAAGTCCTCCTTCGGCACCTCGGCGCCGGCCTCCACCGGATAGCGCGGTACGCGGTAGGAGGTGGGACCCATCTTCTGGCCGTCGTGCACCTGGTCGCGCACCCAGATGCGGCGCAGCCACTTCTGCGAGACCGAGCCCGGCCAGCCGGGCGCGACGACGCGCAGCGGGGCGCCGTTCATCGGATGAATGTCCTCGCCATTCTGCTGGAAGGCGATCAGCGTATAGGGGTCCATCGCCTTCCAGATCGGCATGCCGCGGCTGATCGCCTCCTTCTCGGGGTCGCCGGAGAGGTGGCTGTCGGCGCCGTACTGGCCGGTGTAGAGCGCCTTGTCGGTCAGCCCGGCCGCCTTGAGCACGTCGGCGTAGCGTACGCCGGTCCAGCGCGCGTTACCGATCGCGCCGACGGTCCACTGGTTGCCGCGGGCCGGCGGGTTGAAGGCGCCGCGCCCGTTGCCGCCGCACTCGATCTGCAAGGCGTAGGTCACGACCTCGAAGTTGTTCTTCAGGTCGTCGAGACTCAGCTCGAGGGGCGAGTCGACCTCGCCGTCGACCGTCAGGGTCCAGCTCTGCGCGTCGACCTCGCTGGGCGGCAGGCCGTTGTTGCGGATGAAGTGCCGTTCGGTCGGGGTGATGTCGTCGTCGAGCAGATGTGCCGGGGTCTCGGCGTTCAGCGGCCGGTCGTTGAGGACCGAGAGCCCGTCCTTGCCCTCGATCATGAACTCCCCGTGCTCCTCCGCCAGGGCGGCCGGGATCAGGCCGGAGGGCATGGTGCGGTGGAAGGGGATGCTGCCCCCGACCACGGCGCCCATGGCGGCCAAGCCGGCGCCCTTCAGGAAACCGCGCCGGTCGCTGTGGGCGACACGCCCGAACACCAGCCAGTCGGCACGCTCGGGATCGTCCTGGTAGAGCTCGCAGAGACCACGCTCTTTGCGCTTCATCGTTACCTCCCTCGGGTTCTCCCGTTTCGCATTCGGGATTTCAGATATTTCCCGTAACATTGGCAGGCGGGCGTGCGGCGATCAAGGGGCCAGCGTCGCCGAGCGCCGGCCGCCGACGACCTTCCAGCGCCGCATGTCGCGTCCGGGTTCCCGCCTGCGCATTGCTGCTCGGCTTTGGGCTGCTGGTGTCCCGACTCCGAAATGCGATGCCTCGACTGTTGGCGCGACCGCAACACCAGGCCTTTGATTTTCATGTGATTCCGGCTCCGCAGTTCGGCAGAGTGCTCCCTGCCGAACTGCGGAGGCATCACACTAGGGCGATGTGCGACCGTCCGGATGCGGATAATCACGCGAACCCGAGGATGGGGAGCAGGGGCCTTGTGACCGGCAGCCCGACACCGTGGCGCCAGACGTTCACACCCTGCGCCGGGCTCTGGTTGGGGCGTGGCCGTTTAGGTCGTGGCTGGACGTGACAGGCGGGCATTGGAGGAGAGCGATGCAGGCACCGGAGCTGGCGGTCCTGACCTGCGGCCAGGCGGGGGCGGCCGACCGCGCCGCCGCGGCGGCCGGCGTGGCCGGCCGAACCCTGATGGCGCAGGCCGGGGCGGCGATCGTCGAGCGGGTCCAGACGCGTTGGAGCCCACGCCGCACCCTGGTGCTCTGCGGGCCGGGCAACAACGGCGGCGACGGCTTCGTGGTGGCGCGCCTGTTGGCCGAGGCCGGCTGGCCGGTGCGCCTGATGCTGTTGGGCCAACGCGACCGGCTGCGCGGCGACGCCGCGCACCAGGCCGCGCTCTGGCACGGCGAGGTGGAGCCCCTGGAGGCGGCCGCGGTGGAGACGGCCGTGGCCGGTTGGGCCGAGCTGGCGGTCGACGCGCTGTTCGGGGCCGGGCTCAGCCGGCCCCTCGAGGGGGCGGCGGCGGCGGCGGTCGAGGCGCTGAACCGGGCGCCGATCCCCAAGCTGGCGGTCGACGTGCCCAGCGGGCTGTCGGGCGACAGCGGCGCCCCGCTCGGCGAGACCTGCCTGCAGGCCAGCGCGACGGTGACCTTCTTCCGTAAGAAGCCGGGCCATCTGCTGCTGCCGGGACGCCGGCTTTGCGGCGCGCTGGACCTGGTCCAGATCGGCATTCCCGACGCGGTGCTGGCGGACCTGGCGGGGCAGTGCTGGGAGAACGGGCCGGCCCTGTGGGGCGCGCACCTGCGGTGGCGCACGCCCGAGGCGCACAAGTACAGCTTCGGCCATCTGCTGATCGCCGGCGGCGGCGTGATGACCGGCGCGGCGCGTCTGGCGGCGCGCGCCGCGCTGCGCTGCGGCGCGGGTCTGGTCTCGGTGGCGGCGCCGGAGGCCGCCCGGGCGGTCTATCAGCAGCGGCTCGACAGCCTGATCGTGCTGCCCGCCGACACGCCGGCCGCCTATGCCGGGCTGCTGGCGGACAGCCGCAAGACGGCACTGCTGCTCGGCCCCGGCCTGGGCACCGACGCCGAGGCCCGCGCCCGCGTCGAGGCGGCCTTGGCGAGCGGACGGCCGCTGCTGCTCGATGCCGACGCGCTGAGCTGTTTCGCCGGTGCCGCGGCCGAGCTGGCGGGGCAGCGCCGCGGCCCGCTGGTGATCACCCCGCACGAGGGCGAGTACGCGCGCCTGTTCGGCGCCCGCGCGGGGGACAAGCTGGCGCGCGCCCGGGCCGCCGCGGCGGAGCTGGGCGCCGTGGTGCTGCTCAAGGGCTACGACAGCGTCGTCGCCGCGCCGGACGGGCGCGCGGCGATCAACACGAGTGCGCCGGCGGAGCTGGCGACCGCCGGTGCCGGCGACGTGCTGAGCGGCATGGTGGCGGCGCTGCTGGCCCAGGGCCTGCCGGCCTTCGAGGCGACCGCGGCCGCCGTGTGGATGCACGGCGCGGCGGCGCAGGGCTTCGGCCCGGGACTGCTGGCGGACGACCTGCCCGAACGGCTGCCCGCGGTTCTCTCGATGTTACAGGAGGAGACGAGCGGCGGGGCTTGAAACGGGCTGGGAGACCCTGTTAACGGAAGATTTACACGCGTATACGTACATGGGACCCAGGCTGGACTGGTGGGCTGTACGCAACCCGAGCAAGAAGAGGGCTAGTCGCGTGAGCCTGATGGATATCGTCGGAGGGCTGATCGGACGGGCGCCGCGTTGGCAAGCGGCCGTGCGCCAGGGCGCGGTCTTTCGCCGCCAGGGCTGCGGCGGCGCGGTCGAGACGGCGCGCGTGATCGAGGTCGCGCCGGACCCCCAGGGGATCGCCCACGTTCACTACGACTTCCTGGTGGCGAAGAACGACCAGCGCTTCATCGCCGAGCGCCGGACTCTGAACCTGGTCAGCTTTCACCAGGCCTTCGGCGAGCCGGTCGAGACCTGATCCGCCGGCCCGGCCGCCCGATCGCGGCGCCGGCCAAGGGGTCAGCGCGGCGCCTCCAGCGCGTGGACGATGTGGTCGGCCAGCCGCCGGGCGGCCGGCGACAGTCGGGGCGCGCGCAGCAAGGCGATCTCCGTGTCCGCCAGATCCGGCAATCCCGCTTCGTCGCCCAGTACGCGCAGGCCGGCGGGGACCATGTCCTTGGGCAGGACCGTCACCCCCAGACCGGCCTCGACCGCGGCGAGGGTGCCGGCCAGCGAGGTGCTGGTATAGGCGATCCGCCAGGGCCGGGCGGTGGCGTCCAGGGCCGAAAGCGCGCGCTTGCGATAGACGCAGGGTTGCGGCGAGAGCACCAGGGGCAGGTTGGTGGCGCCGGCCCGCTGGGCGTAGTCGAAGCCGGTGCCGCCGGTCCACACCAGCGGCTCGCGCCAGACGCGCTCGCCGGCGCCCGGGCCCTCGGGGTCGCGCTTGACCAGCACCAGGTCGAAGTCGCCGCGCTCGAACCCCTCGTTGAGCAGCACGGTCAACTGGCAGTGCACCTCCAGCGCCACGCGGGGGTGGCTGCGGGCGAAGTCGGCCAGCACGCGCGGCAGGCGGTGGGTGGCGAAGTCCTCCGGCGTGCCCAGGCGCACGCGGCCCTCGACCTCCGGCTCGCTGACCGCTTCGCGCGCCTCCTCTGTCAGTTGCAGGATACGCCGGGCATAGCCGAGCAGTCGCTCGCCCTCGGGCGTCAGCGCGATCTGGCGGCTGTCGCGCTCGAGCAGGCGCTTGCCCACGGTCTCCTCCAGCCGCTTGATCTGCAGCGAGATGGTCGACTGGGTGCGACCCAGCCGCTCGGCGGCGCGGGTGAAGCCGCCGAGTTCGACGATGGCCACGAAGCTGCGCAGCAGGTCCAGGTCGAGGGAGGTCATCGCATCCAGATTCTCAATTCATGAGGCCAAATGAATTTGGTGTGTCAATGCTCCAGGCGCAAGCCGGGGCGGCGCCCGAGGCCGCGACACTTGGAGCGCGCCCGCCGCCCGGCTATAACCGCGAGCGACGGTTTACCCATATCTGGAGAGCGTGCCCATGACGCCGCCCGCCGCACCGCAGTTCGCCGCACCGCAGTTCGCCGCAGCGCCGGCCGCCAGCCGCGCCGACGGCGGCACGGTCGACGGCGCGGTGGTCGACCGCGACACCCTGGCGCTGCTCGGCGCGCTGGAGCGCAAGCTGCTCTGGCTGGCGAGCTGGACGATCCACCACGCCAACCACCTGCGGGAGTCGCGCGACGGCCTGAAGGTGGGCGGGCACCAGGCCTCCTGCGCCTCGCTGACGACCCTGATGACCGCGCTCTACTTCGAGGTGCTGCGGCCGGAGGACCGGGTGGCCGTCAAGCCGCATGCCAGCCCGGTGTTCCACGCCATCCAGTACCTGCTGGGCAATCAGGAGGTGGACAAGCTCAAGCGCTTCCGCGGCTACGGCGGGGCCCAGTCCTATCCCTCGCGCACCAAGGACAGCGACGACGTCGACTTCTCGACCGGCTCGGTCGGGCTGGGCGTGGCGATGACCTCCTTCGCCAGCCTGGCGCAGGACTACGTGGCGCTGAAGGGGCTGCTGCCCGAGGGGCGCCGGCCGGGCCGCATGGTGGCCCTGGTGGGCGACGCCGAGCTGGACGAGGGCAACGTCTACGAGGCCCTG
>CAJNJA010012839.1:0-12319 GCA_905231915.1 Symbiodinium necroappetens | reverse complement strand
ATGCATGTATGCATGTATGTATCCATGTATGTGTATGTGTGTAGGCATGTGCCTCGAACCATACACATATAGATATGGCTAATTCTCTAAATTAGGGTCACTTTCTAGGTCCCCAATATAATACATTGTAGAGTTTAGAGAACTAATTACCCATATGACTTAAGGAAGCATGGTTGTCTGTCGGAACCAGCTCTGCGGTTGCAGTGTCCTAAGCTGCAAAAACCGGGATTTCGTTTTACTTGCGCCAAGGGTCCCGGATCCCGGGTTCCGGGTGTCCGGGTTTCCGGGTGCTGCTGCTGCTGCTGGTGTTGGTGTTGGTGTTGTTGCGGTCCCGGGTTTCGGGTGCCCGGAGAAGAGGGGGGTTCCGGGTGAGGAGAAAAGCGATATTGTGGCCCTGCAGCGTGTTTGATCCCAAAGCCTCAATCTTTTCCGGTTTAGGGTTTAGGCCGGACAGCTCAAGACAGCAGCAGCCAGTGATTATTCTTGAATTGGAATTCAGGGCTCAGAGTTTTTCAGAAAACAGACTTTGGTTGTTACGGGTTTCAGATTTAGGGTAACGAGACAGAACAGCAAATGACAAGCAGAAAATCCGCCCTAAGGCCCAAACAGGAAACCGTAAATCCTAAACCCCAAGCTTAAGCCTTAAACCCTAAATGTTGAACCCGACACTTTAAACTCCGTAACCTAAACCCTAAAACCGTAAGAATGTTTGTCCCAGTTGCAAAGGCCCTCTGCGAAGGAAACAAGATCCCAGGGCAAGCTCGGAAGGCGCGGCGCTGGCCTCACCGAGTGATACAAGGGCTCAGGTAGGGTTTAGGGGTTTAGGGTTTAGGGTTCAGGAGTTCAGGGTTTAGGCCCTAAGCCCTAAGCCCTAAACCCGAACCCCCAAACCGTATTCGTAATACCATCCCTTTGCAGTTCCTGTGTCGGAACACCGCCAGATGCCCAAGCTGTGTTCTACTTGTCATTGCCCATGTATAGCATCTCATGAAACCCTATACAATGCTATTCTCACTGCGGCCCACACACTACACCGTGCAACATAGATTCTCGATGCAACCCTGCTTTAATTGTTACGGGCCCCGATTGAAGCCTACAATGACTGTGCAGAGGACGTGGGTGATGCAAGAGCTTAACTGGGGGTCAGAAACCTATAGATCCCTTACTTCGGTGGGGTAGAGACAATGGAAAAGCGACAAGAGTTCAACAGCGCTTCCGCATCAAATGTCTGACGCTGACTAAACCATAAACCGCGACGCTAAGTACCCATAGGCTCCGTAGTAGTTCCTGTTTTGGCTTACCTTATAAGATCCTAAATACAAACCACATAAAAGGAACTACTATGGAGCCTATGGGTAGTTGCAAAGCCTTAAACCCTGAAGCGTCGAACCCCGAGGATTCTCTCAAACTCGAAATGCCACCTGGCAGGTTTTGGGGCAGCCGCTGTTCAAAGGCTATCTACTGAAAGGGAACAGGCGTGGTGAACGCTGAATTTTAGCACCGTTCAACCCCGATCGGAGTACCTAAAGGATCAGGGAACTTGGTACGTAGTGTTCGAAGCAAGGTAGCTGTAGTTCGCATCGGTTTGGGCCGAAGCGGTCAGAGGTTCGCACAGGGATTCCTGTTTCCCCACCTCTTAATCCCCTCCCTCCACCGTGACCCACCCCCCTCCCCCCTCACGAAGTCCAGGCATCCCCTCTATCTTGAAATTGGATTTCGGGTTGGCAAGCGCAAGCCCTACGTCCAGAGATTCTGCTGGGCTTGCCGAAAGCACATCCCCCCAATTTTGCAACCCCCCGTGCAATTCGCTCCGCCCCGCCAGCTTACATCATTCGTGAAGTTGATGCCACAGCCTGGAAATCTTGGGGCTGTGTCTTGTACTTTGTTGCATAGCTTGATTTCCCATTCACCCTCAAACATATGAGAGGTTGTAGTGAGAAGTGTGTAATATCATTTATAGTAACATCTATATGACAATGCAGGGAATGAAGGAATGTGCCACCTTTCGCGTGGGAATAATGCTCAGAGCCTCAGCATGAAAACAAATACTGACATGAAACACACATTCTGAAGCAAATGCACTCATTCAAGCAAGACCTCAACTGTGTGACCTACTCCGAAACCATGCGCCTGCTGCAAGTACAGCCGGGCCGAGGCGGACGACGCGAACGTTTAAGACTACCTATACTGTCATCCAGGTTACGATGCTTAGAACCCTACTTACTAAGTCTCTTAAACCTCCTAACTCAATTGCTGATAATGTCCCTTGATTAGGGTCCTTCACTGTACTTTTACTATAATACACCCCAAAACACAATTCTGATTTTCTAGGCCCCTATATACTCCTAGAGCCCTATAACCTAAAACCCTACACTCTGATTTAAGCCCAAACCGTTAAAGATATGTTGAAAGGTACCCTTAAGAACATCGGCGAGCCCCTAAACCTAAACCCTAAATCCCCAAACCCCTAAACCCCTAAACCCTAAACCCCTAAACCCCTAAAGCCCTAAACCCCTAAAGCCCTACACCCTAAACTCTACTGACATAAGGAAATGCCTGGTCAGCGGTTCGCTGCGCACGTCTCCAAGAAGACCCCGAGGTGACATGCGGAGCTCCTTGTCATGGTCCTCAGTTGCTGCTTTAGTACCTAGGGTTTAAGGGGTCTTGGGGTGTAGGGGTTGAGGGGTTTAGGGGTTAGGGGTTTAGGGTTTAGGGTTTAAGGTTTAGGGTTTAAGGTTTAGGGGTTCAGGGTTTACGGTTTTGGCTTTTGGTTTAGGGCTTTGGCGTAGGCTTTAGGGCTTTGGTGTAGGGTGCCGGGTCCTCAGTTGCTTCGTGTTCTCAGAGAAACTTTGCAAACATGCTAATAATGTTGTCCAAAAACAGCCAGACGCTGTAAAGAAACCTTTGCCCTAAAGACTTCCGGCCCTTTTTTGCCGGAGGTTTAATCTCACGGGGCCCTGAAAACTAGAATAGGGTTGCGCGGCACATGATGCTACCAACTAGGCCGAAGGGTGCTCTGAGGAAGGGCATTGGTAAATAAGGGCCCCTCGCCTCGAATCGGCTTCGAGTTTGGGATGCAAGGCTATGCAAGGCACGCAAAAGCGCTAACCCAACAAATCACTGAAGTCTAAACCCAACAGAAATCGTCGACATCAATTCCTGAAGCCTTAAAGCCCTCAGTCCTGAAAGCCGTTCAGAGGCTCGGGATTTGACGAAAAAGGTAGCGATCAATCTTACTAGATCAGAAATCCAAGGCCTTCGAAGACATGCCCGGAAAGCCTGCATGTTGTGAAATCCTCATTTGAGGGCTTCAGATTCAATACTGTTGATGATATAAATCCTGCATTACCCATAATAAGGAATATGCCATAATTCCCATAGTTTAGGGTCCTTAAGGTATTGCAGGATTTATACCATCAACCGTACTTCACCTCATCCTACACCTGTACTGCCCCGCAGCAAGACCGACAATAAGCACCCAAAATATGCACTCGCCAAATGTTGATAGGATCCCTGTGCGCACTCCCCAAAATTCAACATGTACACCTAGACCTACGTCCACAGATGCTTGCGCTCAGGCTCACCCTAAACCCTTGACTCCAAAACCCGAGACCGTGGTTTTTGCTGTGTCGGCTTTTGGGTTCAAGTCTACGGTACCACATTTCCTTGGTTCCTGAGTAGCCTCTTTATAATAAGGGTACCCTTTTTCCTACTATTCGGTTTTAGTAAGGGGGCCCTAAAATAAAAAGGGCAAAAGGGTACTACTCAGGGACCTAGTATTCGAATCACTTTTCCTGAGAAAGCTCTTCAAGACAAACAGGTTCTTCAGGCTCAACAGGTAAAGAGAACCGCATATGAAACCCGCGGCAGAATCCTGATAGAAAGCATCCAAACCATTGAAGGTTGGCCCCAGAAGGCCGTTGGCAAATATTCGCCAACACGGCCCTCTAGGGCCCCAATAAGGGGGCACTATCAGTTTGTCCCAAGAGGCATACCTAGAGTAGTATAGATCTCCCATCCCTACACCCTACATAAACTCATAGAACTAAACCCTAACCCCTAAAACCCTAAACCCCTAAACCCTAAACCCTAAGCCCCTAAACCCTAAAACAATGAAACAAACAGTTGCTACCAAGACTCCGGGCTTCGTTGGCACTCGTCAATTCGAAGCCTTAGGCTATAGGTGACTGAGGAGCTCCCTGCTGTTGATGATATAAATCCTGCATTACCTTAAGGACCCTAAACCAGGGGAATTATGGTAGATTATATTCCTTATAGTGGGTATTGCCGGGTTTATATCATCAAACGTAGAAAGAGGGCTTGGGGGATTGGGATCTGGGGTCTGGGAGCTCAGGCTTTAAAGGGCTTATAGGGTGCGGGGTTTAGGACGTAGGGCTTAGGGTCTTCAAACTCCTGCATGCTTCACGGTCTACGTTGGCGTGTGCTCCTTTCCGAGACTCTTTGGTCCGCCGCGGCCTCATAGTTTTGATGTGTGCGGCTTATAAACCCTAAACCCTAAACTCCCTAAACCCCTAAACCCTAAACCCCTAAACCCTAAGCCCCTGAACCCTAAAGGGCTTATAAGGTTTTAGGGAATGGGGGAATGGATTCCTATGATAGTCCCTTAAGGTCCCCTATAGTAGTCCCCAAAAACCCATTCCTCCATTCCCTACTAAGAACCAGGGAGTATAAGGTTTAGGGTGAACCGAGGTCCTAGGTAATACTATATTAGGGGCCTTAATAATTAGAAGAAGGCTTTAGGGGCTCCTTATTACAATTACAGTATAATGTACACCCAAACCGTGTTCTAATTATTCAGGCCCCTACATTAAACCCGAAACCCGAAATCTGCTTGTTGAAGGGTCTCGGCGTTTGGGGTCTTCGGGCCTTTCATCTGCTTATGTTCACAACCATAGTATACTCCCCGGAATACTAAACTTACATCGACTATAGACTACTGCCCCACGGCCCTAAGCCCCAAGAACGAATCTTCGGGCATTTGGATTTAGGATCATATGAGTATTGATTCGAAGTTGCCCCAGGTTCTTCGGCACCCTCTGTTAAACTATATGAGCCCTGATATTGTTTTTTGAAGTAAATCTGAACGGTGTACCCGATTTGGGACATTATTGAGAGATACTCCGATCTCTGTATGTGTGTCACTATGACTTTGCTTTGGGTCAAGACATTAGTTGCCTCTCCGAGCTGTGGCTGTCTTGTCTGCCTCTTCTTGGTTCCCCGGCAGCCCCTTAATTATACTATTTGGCTTTTAAACAAGGGAGCCCAAAACGAACTAATGCAAACGGGTAATGGTTGGGTCTTAATAATTAGAATCGGGTTTTGGGCTCCTTTTGAGTGTTATTATAACAAAGAACCCTAACAGTATTTTTGGAAACTATTTAGGTTTCTATGTTACTACTGGGGAACCTTGCCGGCTGACTCTCTGGGGGCTGAAAGAAGCCTCTAAGTAGCCAAGGTACCTAACAAACAGTAGATGTACCAATCTTTTAAGGCCATACCCCTTTCTTTAAACAAAGGTAAGCCGTTTTTGTTGGGTCATCTCCCTTTTTGAAAGGGAAGGTACGTCGGTTACTCTAGCTAGGTGTACCGTAGTGGGTGGGTTGCGGGTGATGGGGACCGGGGTGATGGGCCCAGGGGCAGCTCTTGCTCGTTGTCCGTGTTGATCTCATCTTCCTGGACTCAGCTTACTTCACTTCAAGTTTTTAACTTTCGGAAAGCTATCGTTCAAGGGGTTACGGTTAGACCCTGTACTTATGGGGCTATAACTTTTTGTGTAGGGTAAGGGGCTACCGGAGTTCGCTGTTACCCTTCATCGGTTGTGCGGAGCTCTCAAGCTGGATACATAGGAGCTTCGAGGGCTTTGTCAAGTTGTGCACGGTTGATCCTCGTTTCGCAACGGTGCTATGCATCCCTCCAGGGCCGGGAAATCAAGCTGTACCACAACCCTGCACCCTGCACCCACACACCCGCAAAAACGGCTACCGAAACTTTCAACCCTACAACAACTCCAAACTCCCCTCTTAAACAGTAACACATCAAATTCCCACCTTTCGTTTGTACTCCGAAGAGTTATATATATATATACATACACACACATACATATACGTATACACGAGTATTTCTAGAAATACACACACAAACAGATATGTATGTACACATAGACAGACAGACAAACAAACAGACAGATATAAAAGTAGATAAATGGATAGGACGGATAAATGACACCAAGACCGGAATGATAGATAGATAGATACGATAGACAGGTAGATATGTCCACATCCAGAAAAAGGCCACAGGCAGCCACAAACCCGATCTCTGAACCCCCCCCCCCCCCCCCCGCCACGTTTCTGCCTTGTCGGTGCCAAGGCTTGGGCGGCCTGGATTTAGGGGCTTCGATTAGAAGTCATTATATAAAGGATACGGTTAGGGGCCTTTAACCATTCGATTAACAGTCGTTAAAGGCTACGGTTTAGGGTTTAGGGGGGGTTCTAGGATAGAGAGGTCTCTATAGCAGTTCGAAGAGGGGTTTCGGGGTGTACTGTCGCATGTATAAGTGTAGCAGAAGACGAAGGAACACTGGTAGCCGAGACTACCGTAGCCGACTAGGCCCCTGTAAGACGGCTTCTGGCTGGCGAGCCTGAAAGCTTAGGGTCTCAGTGTTTCTGGTTGAGGGTCCTGGTGTCTAATGCCATTTGCCTCAGTCATCGGAATAAGAATCGGTGCCTAGCAGCACTGTCGCGAGTTAAGGATCACAGCAGAACAGGCCCATGGCTGTGTATTTTCTCAAGGGTCCACGTGACCAAGAGGAAAATGCCTTGGCCTCAAAGTAGTCCCTATAGAGGTGCTTTTGGGGGCCAACTGGACCCTAAGACTCATGGAAATGCCAAGGCGCCCCGGGCAGCAGCGCGCAGGAGGACCGGCAGGGACCATCTGGCTCAGGTCCGACAGAACTCTTACCCTTACCATCAAAGGACTCATATTTTAAGGCTTTTGGGCCCAAAGGCCCTATTATATAAGGTTTTTGGGCTATTTTGATGCTAAGGGTTAGGGTATAGGACTTAGGGTGTGGGATGCGAGATCGAAGGCTTCGGGGCCTACGCAGGGTTCCAGGGTTTCGTGCATGATTTAGGGCAAAGGGTTTGGGGGTTGTAGTGTTTCGTGCTAATGTGAGGGCCTTGATAGTTAGAATAGGGTTATGTGGTATACTATACTATACTTCTAAAAAACCAAAAATAGCATAGGTAATTATTCAAGCCCCTGTATTAGGCGTCTGTGTCTTGGTGTATTGTTGTGATTTGTCTGAAGCAGTGAGCTTGTAGATTTGCTTCGGGGTTTGATGGTCAAAAGGTTTGGCTCTCGGTCTAAGGGCTAGAAGGCCGCGATATAGAAAGCCTGAGTCATCAATACCAGCACCGCCTTAGTGATACTAGACCAGTATGACCTCATTCAGTATTTACACACCTAGCTTACTCCAAACCGGCCTATCACGACCATAGCCTAGTATCTAAAACATAAAACCAAAGATCCTACGCTTCAGTGTGGAACTTTGGAGTGCGTGCTACCAAAATTTAAATATCTAGACCATTATGATGTCATACACTCTTTACACACCTAGTTTGCTCCAAACCGGCCATCGTGACCACAGGGTACCCAGAGACTCCAAAATCCCTTAATTAAGGAATATACCTTAAATTAGAATAAGAACCCTGATAAGATTTATGGTATATTCCTTAATTAAGGGGTTTTGGAGTCTCTACATAATATCTAAACCCAAAAAATCCGAAGATCCTACGCAGCAGTATGGAACCTTGGACCATTGGAGTGCCTGCAACTACCCATAGGCCCCTAAGTAGTTCCTTTTTGGGAGTACTTTATAGGATTCTAAATTTCATCCACAAAAAGGAACTACTTAGGGGCCTAAGGGTACAATCAAAGAATTTTGGCTTTTCTCAGAAGCGCGACTCTTCGCTAGGACGTGACTAAATGTTAGGGTTTAGGGGTTAGGGTGCTGTGTTTCGCTTCGGGTTTCAGTCAACCACGTTAGACATCAGCCACATGCCTACTAATTGAATCCATAAGCTCCTAAGCCTCTGAGCCCACCAAAAGGCCCTGGAGCTTTAGGTCTCTTATCCCTGAAGTCCAATGTGATTCTTCATCCCTGCCTATGACATCCAGCAGTTATACTTTGTGTTTAGATTGTATGAAACCGTTTCGAGAACACAAGTTTAAGCTGTAAAACTAGTATATGAAATCATATTGGTCCTGAAATTCTAGTATGCTTCAAGGCTTTACTGGGCGTGGAAACCGATTCCGTGCACTTGTCTGGTCATGCATGGAATGGACTATGTTCCACCTGCCGTTTTTGTGATAGCCCAGTGCATATAGACATCATAGAGAGTCTGCAGGGGAGGCCATAAGCAAAGTATCCTTTGTGTAGTCTGCCTCTTCATGTGAAACTCTTGCCCCAGGTCATAGCCGACTGAGAAACCGCCGCCAGCCAAGTGAGGGTTTAGGGTTTAGGGTTTAGGGTTTTTTGGTTGAAATGCAACATACTGGAAACCACGGCGGCGGGTATGAAGGCTCCCACGGCCCCCTATATGTGAGACCACTGCTTCAGACTGTTCCTCAGGTGTAGCCAAGCACGAATGCCAGGAGGTACCGAAGACATGGCTCTCGTCTGACGAACTTTGCTTCTGGATATAAGTTACGAACGACGAGTGCCGAAGTGAGTTAAACTGTGATCTATGTTTTTCCTCCTCCGACCAGACTTCTCGTTGAGCCAAACTTAGAGAAAGCATATCAGTGTCATCGTCATCATTAGTTGCGTCAGCAGATTCAGGATTGTTTTCGAAAAACTGAGATGAAGCTCTAGGAATGAAGGTTTCGGCTTGCGGACTGAAGTCAAAAACAATCCGAGATGAAGCTGTCGGAAATATGTATGTACGTATGTATGTATGTATCATACAAGCAGCCAAGCCCTCCGCCAAATAGAACCTAAAGGTCCTACGTACACAGCCATAAAGGAACCCTAAGCCCTAAACCCTAATTCCCTAAATCCCTAAACCCTAAATCCCTAAACTTAAACCCTAAATCCCTAACCCTAAATCCCTATTCAAGGGCTCTCTGAAGGAACCCCAAACCCTAAACCCTAAGCCCTAAACCCTAAATTCCTAAATCCCTAAACCCTAAATCCCTAAACAAGGGCTCTATGAAACCGTACTTGGGGGGCCCTGGTTCCCAGGAAGGCCTTTGGTCTGGAAAGGGGGAGGTCGCCTCGCCGAAGAGGCCTCGACACACAGCGGGGCTTTCCTGTGTGGTAGGGTTTGGGTTTTAGGGTTTAAGGGGTTATGGTTTAAGAAGTTTAGGCTTTTAGTGGTTTAGGGTTTTCAGCCTTTAGATCGAAAAAAGATTCCGTTGGAGTTCTATTGTCATAAACACGAAGCATTCATACCGAAGAGCACCAGAGAGACAGGTTTCAGCGACTGCGGCGTGTGATTCTATAAGGGTCTTGACGTTTAGGGCTTCCAACGGGCTTTAGGACTTTAGGGTTTATTAGGGTTTAGGGCATTTATCCATAGGCTCCATAGTAGTTCCTTCTTGGGATTACCGTATAGGATCCTAAATACAAACCACACAAAGGAACTACTATGGAGCCTATGGGTAGAGCTTAGAAGAGTGAATGCCTCCTTGTACTCTGGGTTACGAACTGGCAGGCAAGCGGCTATCCGAGTTTTTTTATTTAGGGTTAAGGGGTTAGGGGTTTACAGTTTAGGGGTTTAGGGGTTTAGGGTTTAGGGTTTAGGGGTAGAGAAGCTATGTTCGCATTCGTTGTCATAACACCCCGCGCTGATTGAGGAATGTCACAGCTCGTTCCTCAACACAAGAATCAATCCCTAAGGGTCCATGTACTCATATAGTATATACATTGGCCCCAAAGTACCTATATAGGGACTACTTTAAGGCCAAAGTATATACTAGCTGGGTACATGGACCCTTAGGGAATAACAACTCCGAAACGTTGGTGAAGCCTCCTACGACCTCGTGGATGATCGTGCTTGTCAACGAACCGGAAAAGAAAACCTGCCGAAATCTGATAAGCACGCGAAGCAGTTTCAGACAATGCTGCATTTGCTTTCGTGACAAACCCGGAGTAAAGCACTACCTATAGTCCCCATTGCAGTTCCTGTTTGGGGGTACCCTTTAGGATCCTTAATATAGACTGGGTTAAACCAAAAAACGGAACTACAATGGAGACTATAGGTAGACTTCGGGTCCAAGCCCTTCAAACAAAAACGCATGAGAAAACACGCAGAGAAAGCCGCCAGGAGTGGTGAAACCCCCTTAGAGCCAACAGTTCTAACATAGTAGAAGACTAGAAGCCGAAATCCCCAATCCCCAAACAAACCCTTAACCCCTGAAGCCGAAAAAACAACAATAATATAGGGGCCTTAGGTGTTGGGACCCATTCCGCGATATTTATATAAGAAGGAACCCCCCCAAAGTAGTATTGGTAGTTGCTTAGGCCCCTATATTACAACAAAAGCCCTCAAGCCCGAACCTCCCATTTGGGTAGTTCTCTAAATTAGGGTCCCCTTTCTAGGTCCCCAATATAGTACGGCACCCTTATAAGAAAGGACCCCAAAGGGGACCCTAATTTAGACAACTACCCATTTGGGCGACGAGCCCCAGCACCAGCCTACGTGACCGGCGTGCATCAAGATGGGAATCCCTGCCATCCATCCCCCCCCACCCAGGTGGATTTCGGGCTTCGGGGTTTAGGGTGAAAACGGCTTTGGGCCTTAGTTATAGGGTTTATGGGTGTAGACAGTAAGGGTTTGGGGTTTCGGCCTCTTTTGTGGGGCCCGGCGCGTCGGAGGGCTTGGTGGGTTGAAGGGGGTCTGTGAGGTCAGGGTTCAAGTACGGCTTGTTGGTCCACTCGAAGATGAAATCGGCTTTTCCAGACCCTGGGTCGCTTGCCTTGTGGGTTCAGGGTTTAGGGCTTAGGGTTTATGGGGGGCCTGGTTGGATGGTTTTCTACGGATTGGAAAAAAACCTCATGAAACCCCTAAACCCTAAACCCATAAACCCTAAACCCGTAGCACCTGAACCCTAAACCCTCCGGGATTCACTGCAGGCTGCAGGAACTTCTAAACCCACAGCATCCACAAACACGCGAAGGCCCTGCGTCCCTGCATCGCAGAACCTTGCTTGTACAGCACCCTAACGGAACTGAAGGTTAAACTTTGGTACTACGTTTAGGGATCATCGCACCCTCCCCGAAAGGTTAAAGGTTGCCTACTTTTCTGCTAAGACACTGACGAGTTCGCTCTGCCCCATCTTCTGCTTCTGCTTTGCCATGGACCGTCTATCGCGTCTCAGAAACATTCGCGAAAAGCTGGCCTGCTCGGAGAAGGGCAGTGGCTGCAGATCGTCGTCCATTAGAAGGGCGGCAGATGCAAGTTCATGAATTCGGGCACCACCCTAACTAAAGTTATGGTCGAAAATGGTGAACCCTAAGCCAAAAATGATGTTTAATGCAAGGCTTCTAAGGATGAAATTGATGACTCGGCATGGATTCAGCATAGGCCTCGGATACTGCCAAGTCCGCTGCAGCTGAGACCTAACACCCTGAAACATGCCGTGAGTGGTAGAAAAAGCTGCGAGAACGGCGACAGAGGTAGGAAAGCAACACCTAAACCCTATTTTCAAAAATCCCTACAAGCCTTATAAATCCTAACCCCCCCGGCTTCATGTTTATACTGTGACAAACCGAAGCCATGAACTCTGCGTGCTCTCAGCAGATCCTCGCTTTGGTGGGCTCTATTGAATGGGTTTGGACTAGGCCCTATAAACCCTAAACCCTAAACCCCTAAACCGAAATGAAGCTACAGCAATCAAGGTAGGATGGGGATAACCTAGAAGCGAGTGGTGCCAAGGCGTGTAGGCAGCGTTTATAGGGTTCCGCAAGAGGGCTACGAGGCTGTTGCAGGAACCCAAATAATGACCGTCAACCCCCTAAACCCTAAACCCCTAAACCCCTGACCTTTAAACCCTAAACCCTAAACCCTGGCATGCAAATCGTAGCGTCGTGACCCCCAAACGATGAACCGGAATCCTAAACCCTCGGCCTGAAATTGTAGTCCCTGAGTCCCAGATTCCGAAGCCCATATCCCAAACCCTAAACCCTAACCCCTAAACCCCTAAACCCTAAACCCCTAAACCCCTAAACCCTAAACCCTAACCCCTAAACCCTAAACCCTAAACCCCTGAACCCCTAAACCCCTATATCCCAAAGCCC